>NQII01004027.1:213661-231972 GCA_002778355.1 Clitarchus hookeri
AAAATCTGTTTAGAAATTGTTTATTGAGTAGAGCGGAATCATGCACAAGTCTCTTGTTCAGTTACTATATTTATGGTCTCCTTTCTTGAAGTCTAATTATTACACGATGTCGGAATGTCCACATTATTCATAGTCTCGACTCTTATGTAGGCACCAATATGCTACTAATTTTTTTTTAAATATATAGATATGTAACCAATCGAAGTTCATCATACGAGTAGCGATATTTCCATCAATCTTTCAATCTTACTTCCAATCTTACATCAATATCGCAATCTTTCTATCAATCTTCCAATCTTTCCATCAATATTTGGCTATCTTTCCATCAATGTTTTGACCAATCTCGCAATCTTTCCATCAATATTATAATTTTCGTTCAATCTTTCCATCAATATTTCGCAATATTCCCATCAATCTTTCAATATTTCGTCCAATCTTTCAATCATCAATCCATAATCAATCCATGGGTTTGTTGTCTGTCCTCCATCCATACATATAAAAAACATTCATTCACCAATTGTCTACACACATTTGTACTTGACTTCTGTATTAATGTTTTGTATTCAGTCCATTATCCATGCAATTTTATACTTAAAATCTAGATATAAATTCTGNTCGACTCAGGTGTGCTCGGAAACCTTCGACCCGGGATTGTCCATCATACTCGAAGGACCTGAACAGTTACACCCAATAATTCTTCAAGCATATACATATGTCTGTTCCTGGGAAGCCGTCGGCCATATGGTTTTTAGAGACGAAGAGTATGTCATATCGAGAATCGGTATTTATTTTCAACTTTGAATATAATTATTTTAATATAAAAAAGTTATTACATTTTTTTTTAAAATCTGTTTAGAAATTGTTTATTGAGTAGAGCGGAATCATGCACAAGTCTCTTGTTCAGTTACTATATTTATGGTCTCCTTTCTTGAAGTCTAATTATTACACGATGTCGGAATGTCCACATTATTCATAGTCTCGACTCTTATGTAGGCACCAATATGCTACTAAATTTTTTTTAAATATATAGATATGTAACCAATCGAAGTTCATCATACGAGTAGCGATATTTCCATCAATCTTTCAATCTTACTTCCAATCTTACATCAATATCGCAATCTTTCTATCGATCTTCCAATCTTTCCATCAATATTTGGCTATCTTTCCATCAATGTTTTGACCAATCTCGCAATCTTTCCATCAATATTATAATTTTCGTTCAATCTTTCCATCAATATTTCGCAATATTCCCATCAATCTTTCAATATTTCGTCCAATCTTTCAATCATCAATCCATAATCAATCCATGGGTTTGTTGTCTGTCCTCCATCCATACATATAAAAAACATTCATTCACCAATTGTCTACACACATTTGTACTTGACTTCTGTATTAATGTTTTGTATTCAGTCCATTATCCATGCAATTTTATACTTAAAATCTAGATATAAATTCTGTAAATAGTCGAGTACTTTGGTAGTGGAGTGCTCATAGAATCCCTTTAAAGATGTGAAGGGAAAAAGGCTACGACACACAAAATAGAAAGCAATTATTTTATAAAAAAGTTATTTATATTTTTTACTTTAAAATNGGGAAAAAGGCTACGACACACAAAATAGAAAGCAATTATTTTATAAAAAAGTTATTTATATTTTTTACTTTAAAATTTCAGAAGTAAGCAGTTCATTATATCATGCGATATAATTCCTGACCTGCAGTTCGCTAATGATCGGAGATATCTCGTTAATTTACGAGAAACCTCTACCTTGTTGCAAATCGATCAAATGTCTGAGTCTGTAAACAAGTTCGTTCGAGTCTTCGGGAAATATGTAGCCAGTGTTTTCAGCATCTTCTGCCATCTTTATGCCACTCGTTGCAGCATACCTGTTGGATGGATTTGCCAGAGTATGGAGAAAATCGCCATCGTCTTCAGCATCAAAACAGACTTCATGTTGATTTACATCAATGTGTCTTCATTATAATCTTCACCTCCTGTTTTGTATTATATATCGAGTTTACTTTTCTTTGTAGGAGAAGTCGCATGGTTATCAGTATTTAGAGCTCATGGCCGTATATTTTGAAGTTCATCGTTTTCACGCGAGAGTCTTGCAAGTTTATATTTCGCGTGGACTGACTCTACCGCACGAAGCAGTTCACTCATTCCATCTTAAGCATTAAGTGTCTCATCATAATCGCATATGGACTCAGTACCCATCGATGCAGCAAGAGGTGTTAGCGGCAACAGTTGCCGGTTCTCAAAATACGAATTTTTGCAGTTCTTGACGTGGTTCTTCAATGTATCACCTTGCATNGTTCTTGACGTGGTTCTTCAATGTATCACCTTGCATGAAACGCATGTGGCCATTGTCGCAATGTTTCCTCATGCGGAAAGGACTATTCGTACAGGCGGGCCTCTCGTGTTGCTAACAATTTTGACCGAACGTAAAAACTCAACCACAGGATTGACACTGGCGACAATCACGCAGCGATGTTGCAGGTCGCGACTCCATGTTTGTCGAGGTAAAAGGGAGGTCTTCGTATTCGCAGTTCATCTTCGCTGTATGACGAGAGAGCACTTATGAATCGATGTTCACCTGACGGTATAAGAGCGTCAAATGAGCTAATGAGTGCAATTTTTCTATATAAACGTGGAGAACAGGAATCAGGATGGCGGAACCCAGGAATCGAGTGAACGTCGTCCCGAATGCAAGTCTGAAGGTGGGACCACTGAAGTTCTGGGAGTGAAGAGAGCGATAGTGAGTCTAAACAAAAACAAGCACAGCTCGCGTCATGCATTTTATCAGTTTGTAGTATGCTCAAACCCTCTGGTGGCGGAAGCAGAAGGGTCAATGGGAACAACCAAGGCCGCTCCCCTTCTCGCATTTCCGCTGGAAGTGTTCGGGGAGGGTGCGCATCGTCGGAAGTCGCATTACACGACTTTTGCCGCGGGGGAAGGGGTGCGGCGAGGGGGCTAGGGTGCCAGAGGGGATCCCATTCCTGTCCACCCACTCTCCGGAGAGTGTATTACCGGGACAGCAGCGGGCTTATTGATCGATACCCAGACCGCCCATGCAGCGAGCCCCATTTAACCGCTGGCTGGGAGGCAACAAGCATGGAGCTGGGTGGCTGCCCTGCACAGGTACCTATGTTGCGATTGTGGTTTCACTCCGACGTTGCCTGATGACGACACTCGAGAAGTTGTATCGACCGCTGGCTGCTAGTCCAACGCTGAAGTGAAACGTCTTAAACACTCCAGTTTCCGATATAAAACTAAAATGTTGCAGATAAGAACATGTTTTGATGCGTGCTGTTGTGCCAACATGCCCATAAAAATATAATTATTTATAAATATCGTAGCAAGTCCTTGGCACAAACACATCACAAAGACGGCCACCGAAAAGTACAAATAAAACTGTGGCCCGAAACAACATATATATAAAAGCCAAACGGACTCTAGAAACAGAAATAAAGAAATTGGATGGGACAATAAAGAAAATTCTGGGCAGTAAGAGGGACATAGGAACAAAAAAAAAAAACTACATACATGAAAGTTTAACAAGACATGACATACTTGCCGCAAAACACATTTAAGAAACCAGAGTATATATCGAAATAACAGAAAGTTTGTGCTTGTTTGGTACTACTTAATTTTTAATTTATTTTCTTTCTCCTTTTTTTTTTTTGGAAAACATTTTCAAAATTATAAAATATATTAGAACATTTCATTACACTTTAAAGATATTCTTCTGTGGGCAAAATACAAAATCATTACTTGAACGTCCAAAAGAGAAATTAAGATTTTGTAGATTCATTATTTTTAAGAATTCAATAAACGATTCCAAACAATACCGGAGGCGCATCTCTTACACTTTTCGTAAGATTTACTTTAAATGACATAACATAAATCTCACTGAATATAATAATTTTTTTACGTCACGAAAGTTTAACATTATCCAAAGACATCTATGGTTTCTTGTACAAATGAAACACACATCACACATAATCTGTGGCTCTGGCAGTGTTATCAAAATGAGACTAATATTTGATAGGGACTTAGCTGTCCAGAAGTCTACTTGTAGACACCAGGCTGTAGAAAAGGGCGAAAATCATCGTCCATCACAGGAAGAGAATATTATTAGTCTCCCAAACAAACAAAGTCCTCTTGGACGCTGTCATTGGAGACAAGAAGCGGGAAAATTATGGCATTAGTGGAACACCCTTGCACGCGCCCCCTCACACGAGGGAAGCAGGAGAAAAAACCGAAAGAACACTACATGGTGCCAAGTACACGCAGCAATGCACATTACACCACGCACTACAAATAAATTTAAAAAAAGTACTACNACACTACATGGTGCCAAGTACACGCAGCAATGCACATTACACCACGCACTACAAATAAATTTAAAAAAAGTACTACACTACATTGCCACTTCTGACACAACAAACTAAATGTTCATTAAGAACTGTTATGATCCGAAGAGAACAAACACAGGAGAAGGACGACTGCGCGCCATGATTGCTCCCGAGCTGAGAAGCAAGTGACTGAAAAGCCTATGGGGGAAATGCATAGGGACTTCAGACAAAAGACAATCGGAAAGGTTAGAAAGTAGCCGATAGATGTCGCAGGCTGTCCAGAAGAGGCGAATAGCGCTCAAGCGCACAGAGGTGGGGGCAAATATCACGTNAGCCGATAGATGTCGCAGGCTGTCCAGAAGAGGCGAATAGCGCTCAAGCGCACAGAGGTGGGGGCAAATATCACGTAAACAGATACCCATTTTTTTTTTTTGGTAAAATCACGCGTCAAGCGGCAGAGCTACGCCGGGGAAAGTTTGCAAGAACTACAGGTGCAGGGAAGTGAGTGGAAGGGGTAGCCTCAGACGGCGACTGAAAGAATTTGCAACGCAGCATTGCACATCCTGATTGGTAGAGAAACAATCTCTCACGAAACACGGATCTGCAGGAGAGACAGGATTAAAAACGTAGCTTTCAAAGTACAGATAAAAATGAATTGTAATCAAAGTTACGAGAAAAATACTTAAATGATATAATATTGATAAACAATGATTAAATAAACTGAAATACATAAATAACACCTTAAATATGCTTTGATAAATAAATAAAATATTTACCATGAAGTTATATCATAACACCGGACAGATATANATAACACCTTAAATATGCTTTGATAAATAAATAAAATATTTACCATGAAGTTATATCATAACACCGGACAGATATACATTATTATATAAATTGCAGATGCTCAAACAGTTAATAAAAGCATAATAATCGCGTTATTTAAATACCGAAGGTATTAAGACAAAAAAATATTACTCGCAATCGTTCTTACAGAATTAAAATACTAACATGAGGTTTCAAAAATATTAAAAATAGTACTCTAGCTGTGACGCAACAGTAAAAATAGTGGTGACGTATTTTAAAGCGGAATACCGTACTCAACCTGGCAAGGAACTTGTCTCGTTATCACAGCAAATAATCTGTTGTCTTTGTGCTTGGTGATGAGTGATATGAGCCAGTCATAACGTAGAGAAGTAGCACGGTTTAGGAATCCGTCACCCACAGGGAAGGTCATTGGCCACTGACCCTTGCAGAGTACAGCGCCGGTCACATATACAAGCTTCCTGTGCAACATTTTGACGATTGTCTACAATGGACACGAAAGAAAGGGTTAATGTTACTGACTTTAATTGCGCAATCCCTTTCTCTAAGTGTTACATATGACTTTGAATTTTTTTAAAAGTTAACTGTAAATAATTAATTTAATCGTACATATAAATTTATGTGTAATTATAACGCTCTGCACAACAATGCCATCTACGCTCAGTATTTTCACACTTTTAAAATCAAACTTTTGAAAAAAACACCCCATGTGTGACAAGTTCGGTCATGTATAACAACTATTTTATACTTCTTTTAACATAAAAGTAATTCATTTTTTTCATAAATTGAACTGTTACTTTTAATTTATAAATAAATTATACTATTCATAATTACATGAATAAAAACAGAGAGAAAATAGGCGTATTGGTAAAGTCTTTTGAGAAATAGTTCTCGTGCAAAATATCATTGAACTGAGTGCGCGAAAATATGACGCGTTGACCCCTTTTGGTGTAATTTTCTAGACTTAGTTAAGCATTGCATCCATGAGACGGAGGAACGGCCTGGAAGTAGAGATATAGCAGGGCTTCAGAATTTCTGGAATTAACCACAAATGGACTTTACGTAAGGGCAGTGATATTTCGCGAAAAGATTTCGAGACAAGATACAGTTCACAGCACTGTAGGGTCGTCCAGCTTCTTTGATTTGCTAAAAAATGTTCTGGCCCGTGTCAATCGTTTGCGCCCGAATCGCGAATGTTCAGTGTAAGAGTTACTTAGTCCCGAGTGGCTAGATCAAAGACGGACACGGCACCAGCAGCCCATGGAGGTATAACAACAGCTGAGGTGTGTGTATATAGTATTGAAGTCCACTGTGTGCTCAGATTTTTTACGCGAAAAGTCACTGGCCCTAACTATACGGGGTTTAACATAGGATGTGGGGAAGTCACATGTGAGTATGACGTCAACCTGGGATTTAAGAAGGAATCGCAGTGGTCGTGGGCGGTGCTCCTGCAGCCGAGCGAACGCTAACATCTCCGATGATCGGAAGTATCAGCTGTCGTGCCGGCTGCGGCTAAACTGTAGCATACTCGGGTCTTCTTTAGCGTCGAAGAGTTCTGTATCTGTGATGTCAGCGCTATTCTCGAGAATTTCATACACGCAGCCATGCCATATCGAATCTGTCCCTTTCATTTCTGGCCATAATTCATTACCGAGGTAGACGGCATTATAAATATATGTTAGTTTCATTTGTGTCATTGGACCGCCACTCGTCCGACACGTCCTACAAGTCTCAGGACCAATAGAAAACACTCAGCACTCTGGTAGGTTCATTCTGTGTGGCCTGGTTGACAGGAAAATGAGTTCTCCCTATAATAGCAGAGAAATGAGCAAGTAAGCGACTTCGGCTCGCGTATGTAGAGGAATGTGGAGTTTAGGTCGGTGTCGACTTATAATGTGAAATAGTGTCTATGATTTATGCTCTTATTTTACAAGTAAACGACCAAAACATGTCCATTACTGCACAAGTTTGATGTTATAACTATTTTGTAATTACAAAAAAAAGTAATTTTTATTCATCTTCTGAGTGAAAACATAAATTGGAAGAAAAAAAACATGAAAATAAATTTTTCGTTTCGTTAAAAAATAAACAAAAATAAAAACCGAAATTTAGTTTTGAAAACGAGATCCGCTACTAGATAAATTTTATTATCAAAAGTTACAAACACCATCATAAACTCTTTTTTTGATACAGCTTATGGCAATGAATTTTCGTCGCTGTGTGGGTTAAATTACTATTAGTCAGTGTCAACGAAATTAGAACCTAATTAATTAAAATTCCATTTCATTCTTTATAACGCAGCCTGAGCCAAATATTTTTGATTTCACAATCTCGTCGTGAGCAATGTCCACTTATTGCCGAGCATGCTAAATATTCGGTGTCTGCGTTGCAGTATTTAATTTTTTCTACCGTTCGTAAGAAATGCCCAAAAAATTTGTGACTACAACTATTTAAATACATTTAACGAAAAAATGGCACATCGTAATTGAAAAATTTAATTTTCCTGAGAGAAATGCATTTTAAAATATATCAGGTTAGTAAGTAAGAAGACTAAAGGCGAATTCTGGCTTTGCAGACAGTTCATTACCTCGATAGGGAATCTCCTCAACTTTGCAGATTCATCGATACTGGTCACAAATTTATCTTCTGCCTACTATCATAACTGCTTTGTACCAGAATACTTTAATTTCTTTGAGCGTGTGTCGGCACGAAAACAGTACTTAAATGTCACATATTCTAGTGTCAGAACGAAGTGATTGCACATGATTACTGGATAATTGAAATAAAATTTAGTGTAAGGGAGTTAGATGCTTCCTAAAGCGGGGCTTACACCATTCTTAGTTGCAGAACTTCATATGGGCGCGTATATTCACCACCGTCTTTAAGGAAATGACGCGCAATGCACTGAAAATAGTGTTTGACCTTGATTAAATTGCAGCAGAACTTATTCCACTGACATTTAGCATGAAACGAACAACTTTTAACATATTAAAAATCCGACAAAAATCCATACACGGAAAAGTTGAGTTTTAAGAATTTCATAAAATGGCTGCTAACCTTAAAATAGAATCTTCTCAACGTGAATTAAATAAATCTTGTGNGAGTTTTAAGAATTTCATAAAATGGCTGCTAACCTTAAAATAGAATCTTCTCAACGTGAATTAAATAAATCTTGTGACAAATGTTTTCAAGTTAATTTTTAATGCATAGTTAAAATATTACACTATCTGTTTATAACAGTGGAGAGCAGTGGATACATTTGGTCGGCTCTTAACATCGAGGTCTCGAGAGCCGATGAGGGTGAAATGAGGTGAGTATGGAGCATCTCCGGAATGCAAGGGTGGGGGAAACGGGAGATCCCTGAAAAAAACACGCCAACCAGCGGTATCTTCCGGCACGATTCTCACATGCGAAAATGCGGGGCTGACCCCACCGGAAATCTAACCCGGTTCGCCCAGGTGGGAGGCGAGTAGTCTAACCACTACACCACCGTGGCCCAAGGAATATGGTTGGACTAGAGCTAAGAGTCGTGGCAAGAAGTACAAGCCAATAACAGCTTAAATTGTTATTGGTGCGTCTATCGACCTTTTGGTCTTTCGAAATTTTTGTGACCTCCCCTATATTATGGACACGATCGGTTCTCAAGACCTCGTTGTTAAGAGCCGCCTAAATCTCTCAACTTAGCTAGCTGCATGGTGACGAGGCAAGTGAACACCGCACGTCAAGATGCGTTCCATTTGTCATCACGAACGTCCCACACAGCGCATTACTCTGCCGGCGCCTGCAGTCATGCGATACGTGTTTTCCATTAGCAGTCTGAGGCCAGCTGTAGCAGGCCGTCAGCCGTGCTGAACATTACCTCTCTCTAACTCACTCCTCCTCACACTTCCCTGCTTTTGTTTCTGAACACAAATAGCAACGGCGTGGTTGAATGGATTTTATCCATTACACAGTCACTAGAGTGAGTGAAGAGATTTGGGCGGCTCTTAACAGCAAGGTCTCGAGGGTGATTGAGATGAGTTTGGAGCAGCGCCGGAATGAAAGGGCGGGCGAAATGGGAGGTCCCCGAGAAAACCCGCCGACCAGCGGCATCGTCCGGCACGATTCCCACGTGCGAAAATCTGGGAATGACCCGGCTGGGGATTGAAACTTGTTCACTTTGGTGGGAGGCGAGCAGACTAACCGCTCAGCCACCGCAGACACTACGGAGAATAGAGAATACTGTTTATGACCACAAGAATATAAATTACTCAAAATTAAATCTAAAATATCAGCACAATGTAAACATTTTCTGTATATTTTTAAACGACCCTTTTGGGCATTGGCAACCAAGAATATTTTTGTAACGCTACAACTAAATTGAATAAAATTTTACATCACCTTACTGTGTAAAGTGTAAAACTTAAGTTGGATATTAACAAGACAGTACTGTAGACTTCTAATTTAATATAACGATGTATATACATAAACTATTTCTACATGCTTCATGAAACAGGATGTTATAAAGATGCAATATTTTACTTATAGTAGGTAATTAGGGGTTAAAGTTTCGTCGACAAGGAGATCATTAGAGCCAGATCAAGTTTATTGGGGAATCAGAAACGGCGAAGGAATTGGCCTTGATACTCGTGAGGAATAGTCCCAGCATTCATCTGGAATGATCTCGGGAAAACACGGGAAACCTAAATCAAGATGGCCGGACCAAAGAATGGATATAAAACGTACAAAAATATTTTACTGTGTAATCCAACAGTTATATTCTCCATCGAACAGTTTTGCACTTTTTTTTTCGTACATGTTTAGCTGAAGCTAGCCAAGTATACGTAATGTGTTATAATATGACTGGGAGGTAGAAAAGTGCGAGACTGGAATGAGAGCTAGTGCGATAGTGGATTACAATTGCCTATCTCCTGGTTGCATATATTGAGTCTTTTTTTAAAAATATATTAGACGAACTCGCATGCACTCTTAATTAAGCCGTCATTTGTTACCCAATGCCGTGATTTATTATCGTGTAATACTGTACCAAGCATAGACTAAAGACGAGGTAGACTGATTATTCGTCTTCTGCGCATGTCCCCGACATTGATATACCCCAAAGAAACACAACTGTCAAAGTCACATGGTCAACAATGATGGGTAGGGGCAGTGATATTTCATGAAATGATTTCGAGACAAGATACAGTCCAAAGCACTGTAGGGTCGTCCAGCTTCTTTGATTGGCTAAAAAATGTTCTGGCCCGTGTTAACCATTTCCACACGAATCACGAAGGTTCAGTGTCTGAGTTACTTAGTCCTGAGTGGCTTGGTCAAAGACGGACACGGTACCAGCGGCCAATAGAGGTAAAACAACAGTCGAGGTGTGTATATAGTATTGAAGTCTACTGTGTGCTCCGATTTTTACGCGAAAAGTCACTGGCCTTAATGATGGGCGTGCTTATATATATCTTAATTTTTAAATGAAAGACACTATTATATTAATGAAATAATCTTACCCATTTGAATTTAATCAATTTCCATTACAAATTGGTTAGAGGAGGCATTCCAAAAATCTCAAAGCACTTGTTTACTAAACAATATTCTAACCTCAAATCCAGTCCACGCCATTTTTGCTAAACGTGTAGGCAGGAGAGCAGTTCACCGTTGGGACACGGAGATTGACTGTGCGCACAGAGAGGCTGACCTGCCTCATCTTTAGTCTACGTATGCATCCACCTCCACGAACGCGCTTCGTGAACGGGTCCTCCCGCTAGATACCATCGCCCCTCAGGTGAGCGTCAACCCCTCCTGGCCATTCACTAGCACGGATGACTAGCCACTCATTCCACCAAGGGTACTCGTGGTGGTCAGGGTTACATAGGGTGANGGGGGGGGGGGGATCGCGAGCGGCCCGAGGAAACCCGCTGGCCTAAAGCAACGCGCGTCATATTTCCCACATGTGAAGATCCGGGTAACTAACCCACCCCTCCGGGAATCTAAACCTGTTCACCTTGGTGGGATTACACTTTTACGATATAAATAATCAGGTACTTTGTTATAACACAATGAAAATATTGAATGAACACATACTAAAAGGCCTAGATGAAGTTACAGTTAAAAATAAAATGAAAAACATCATGGCATAAAATGTGAATTGTAATACTTTTATGAAAGATATTGTACCTTCATACGTAAATATACAGTCGAATTTTTTAAAGTTTTGATTTATGTTTGTAAGTTTATACTTACAAGACCGTAGAATTACATTAACTTACTTGTGTAGTTTAATTTAATGAAGAATAACGCGCTATTAATATATTGATTTCGTTTTATTTTTACTTAAACTCTAAACTACAATATTTTCCTCCGTATGTTACGTTTTGTTTCTTCTATTCATTCGCACATATTTTGTTCACTATTGACAAGTCCATGTGCCAATTTACTTCAAAAACGTAAATTATTCTTAAAAAAAAACTGTGTTATCAATTATTTGTCACATTTGGTATTCAAAATCGTTTATAATTCGTATATTATTACTCAGCATAACTGCTTTAAGTATACAAATGTAGTTGAAAGACGTAGCGTACGAGTTTCAATCATTTTCAGTACGAGCGCCTTGACTGTACGGCCGGTTGGATGTTCGACGATGACGTCATGCGCGAGGCAGGTGATAAAGCGCGACACGCTCGCGCATTCCTTTTGTAATCGTAGTGCCATGGAGCAAATGTAGAAACGCTACCACATACGTATGAAAAAGAACTTCACCATTCGTGTTTTCTCGCGCGATGTGGCAAATATCAGAATACTGTACTTTTTTTTTAGAATGTATCGCTTGAACGGAAGATTATTTGGGAGTCTGCATAAGTGCGCGTCTTATATCTTCGAGAAATCACAGGTTCCTAATCTTAGAGATTATATATACTTGCATATTTACACATTTCTGTAGTTCCATGCAGGCAGTCAAACAAGATATCATTGTATGCACAAGTGAAGAGATACAGTAATTCAAGAAGATAACGCCATGGTAAACATTTGTCGATTGGAGTATGGTGTTATATCGCAAGGCCATCTACTGTAATTGTAGGCTACTAAGAAATGTCTGTTTCTCAGCCTGGTTGTAATTGCATATTAATAGCGTTTTAAAAACACATATCTTACCTCGAAGCCATTAAAACAAAAAATTGGATTTGCACACATTATGATACGCACGAAAGGTATAGCATATCACATTCTGTGACAGTGAGAAAGACTACCATATAATAAAAAAAGCAAAACATATTTCTGTCAATCACTCGATGATGGATGCCAATGTAGATTGCCTTAATCTGTTTCACATACTCGCACAATTTTCTTTTGTTTAAATTAACTTAATTTATGCAGTTTGTCTAATGACAATATCAACAGAGATATGGTTTCGTTAAATTCAAACATATGCAATGATTATTTTGTAACTATAAATATACAGAGTCATCTGCGACGAAACCGCCAAACTTCGCCTGCGTGTTCTAGAGGTCATTAGAAAAAAAAAACCAATTTACAAATCTTTTAGCAGCATGCCTGTGTGGGCAGGCAATACCTTGCCAAACACGAATGCTTGAGTATGTTAATGAAGGGATACATATCGTCGTCTTTGTTTCAAATAGTATTGTTGACTGCAAATAATCTTTTACACTACACATGATACACATTTTCAAACGTAAGGCACATTTTGTTGGGGTTTGATCAAGTTTCCTGATTACAAACACAGTAATAATTACATTGTACCGTCCCAGACTATCGCAATTGACTAGGCAGAGTTGCAATGTCAAACACCCTGATAAGGGCCGACCCCAGTCAACGTAATGAATTGCCACTAACGCATTAACTGGTGGTTGAGGTTATTCCTAGCTACGCAGGCGTACCATTGGTCCCTTTGGAAATTAGTGCAATCATTTCTTGAGTACGGTTAGCCTCAGTTTGTTTCACAAATGCGACCCAAATTGTTAGTGTGTACATGTTCTCATTAAGCATCAAAACAAAGAAAAAACTAGGATCAGAATGTCTTTTTGCGATCATAATCTGGTAGTCTCAATCTAATTTGTAAAAGGGAAAGATTTTACGAACCATATTTTCTGAACTTTGAGATCCTTAATCTACTAAATCTCATCTCTTTATAACGTAGTTTCTAACATGTTTAAATAAATCCATTGCAAAACCTCTTACGGGCGCACACCTCTTTACTAATCACTTTATGTTACGCATCGTATTATGTTTTCCGTCTCATTTTGCGTCAAGAATCATCTCAAATTTTTTAAAAATTCATTTGGGGACACGTTTTATATTTGGCTTGCACTGAGTCAGAAGTATAAAATATTATACCTAGGAGCAGGGAAAATTCGCGTGTTGATGTTCTTACAAGTTAGGTTTCAAACACGTGTATATATGGCTCATGGTTCATTAGACACGCCGTGGATGACTTTGGGCCAATAGCAGACCTTCGTGAAAACAAACATCGAGTCGGGGTGCCACCTATTCAAGGACAAAACTTACTACTTAATAAAGGCGGCAGCCAACGAACGAACAGCTGAGGTCCTAGTGTGTATAGTACTGCGGAGTTTAGCCTACATTACATTCAAGTCACGAAATTTCCCTGCTCCTACTTACACGGGGTGCACTGTGTTCGGATATGCGGACGACGGCCTTGTGCTAATAACAGGAAATGCAAGGAGAGTGCTGGAAGAGAAAGCTGAAGAGATTATGGGAAAAATCTGCAAATGGGCAATTCAGGTAAAACTGAATTTCTCTACAGAAAAGACGAAAGCAATGATGCTTAAAGGCAAGTTAAAGAGACCACCAACGGTGCGCTTCGGGGGTGCTCCGGTCCAGAGTGTACATGAGTTCAAGTACCNAAGAGACCACCAACGGTGCGCTTCGGGGGTGCTCCGGTCCAGAGTGTACATGAGTTCAAGTACCTGGGAGTCATCTTGGATGACAAGATGAGTTTCCTCAAACATGTGGAGTATGTCTCGAGGAAAGCTATTGTGGTTTTCCAAAAACTTAAGAGAATTGGTAATACCAGCTGGGGACTAAGCTATGAAACGCTCAGAATAATATATCGAGCAGTTTTTGAGGCGATAGTTACATATGGCGCTGTGATGTGGTTCCACAGGGCAGAATTGGTCTGGCACAAGAGGAAACTTATCAGTGCTCAAAGAGCGGCGCTGCTGACCGTTGCAAAGGCCTATAGAACGGTGCCAAACGAGTCGCTCCCGGTATTGGTAGGTGTACTACCAATTGATTTACTGGTAAGAAGCAGAGGATTAGCAGTGGAGAGAGCGCGAGTCGGAGAGCTGACCAAGGATGTGAAGGCTGAGATCTTGGAAGAGACACTGGACCAGTGGCAAGATAGATGGGATACATCAGATAAAGGGAGATATACACACGAACTAATGCACGATGTCAGATCCAGGCTGAAATGTAAATGGATACGAATTAACCATTATAGTACGCAATTGTACACTGGACACGGCAATTTTAAGGCGAAATTGTACAGCCTCCGACTGGTGCAATCTCCTCTGTGCGATGTCTGCGGGGAGGATGACACAGTCCAGCATGTCATCAGGCACTGTCTGAAGACCGAAGACATCCGAAGCTGGCTATATGAAAAGCTGGAAGAAAAGGGCATTCACATGGAACTGGAAAATGTAATGGAAAATAATGTTCTCAACAAGATCTGGAATGAGTTTGCCACCAAAGTCGGAAGAAGGCTAGAGGATTTCGACAGGTGGCAAGGAGAACATATTTCTGATGACCCATGATGGGGTGCTCAGGTAAAGGCTCTCAAAAAGGAAGTCGGAGCACTTCAAATTGGCGAGGAGGACAGGTTTTAAATTGAAAACCGGTAAAATACCGAGTCACGGCAAAAAGAAAAGTGAATGGCCCGAAGAAAACAAGAGGAAAGTGCCATGCATTGTCTTACCCACCAGGGTACAGTTGCAATGCGGGAGGATGGAGGGTGTGCTGGCCTTCGGGCCTTAAAACCTGCTCCTACTTACACCCCAACATGAAGAAAACTGTATTTACAAAACTAAGCTTACATATAGCATCGCAGACCTGGATTACAAATAGCAGCAAAAAATAATCTACCGAAAAGTATTTTGTGAAAATTGTAGCCCTTAACACTTTCGAACTACATACATTTTGTAAGATAGTGACACATGATGGAATAAAGTTTCAGTGTCATATCTTGGGAAAAAAATTAACATATTCCAACCAAATTTGGCAAACAAGTACTAGTATGGCATACGATGTGGAAGCGTATGTTTTAGGTGGGCCAGGCACTTATTTTCAAAATAATAGCAATACAAACATTTTAGATTATCATGCTTTTCGAAACAATGTAATTAATTTAAACTTAACTTTGTATGCCAGCAGTTTTGATTACGATTAAATTCGTCAATACAAAGTCTTTTTTGCGTAACAGTAGAATGATTATGCCTATTCGGGCATAAGGGGCTGGGGTTCGGAGTAGGAGCCGACTTTTTTTTGGAGACTTTTGGGTTTAAGGTTATTCAAGGTCACGGGCATGGGGTAAAGGTAAAGGTCAATGTTACCTGGATCCAATATGGCCACCGACAAAGCGGAATGACAGAGCATGCTGTTGACTTCGGCTCCGGACCCCTGCCCCTTATGCCCGAATCAGCATAGTCATACTACTCGCGAAATTTTGTAAGATAGTGCTACATGAAAAAAAATTAAGATTTTATGTTTTATCTCAGAAACAATCTACCGATGTCTAACAAATTTCGCAAAGAAGGAGTACTACGGACGTAATATTAGTTTATATATTTTAAGACCATCAGACACTTATTTTCAGAATGGCAGTGTAAACTTTCGCGTTTTAAGTAACTCGGACACCTATTTTTAAAATGATGATTCTGTAAATATTTTCGGTTCGTAAACCCTAACCATCAGACTTATTATATCCGAAGCTGATCCTCCAAATCCGACCTCCGTAATGCAGTTGATTGCACGCTAGCTGATGGTAGGTGGCTTTCTGGGTTCGAGTTCTAGGTACGGCATGTGTGTGTGTGTGTATATAATTGTCTCACTACTGTTGCACATGCTTCTGGTTTTCATCTGTAATTTTATTACTGTCAACGAGACATCAAGGCCTACCTATGATCATTAAAAATTATTTACACTCACACAGAGGAAAGTAGACTCATTAGTTATATCAGAAACTTCTTCTTTTTAACGTAAACTAAAATCTCAGGTTTTTGAAAAATTAATTAATTTTTTATTTTATTTGGAATAGCTTGATATTAAATCAGTGCAGCCTTTGACCTAGAATACAAAGTTCGTGAGATACGCTTTAGAACAAAGAGGACGCGAAAAGTGTGCAGGACTCTTCGATGCGCGTCATGTAAAGAATATGACCTAGTCTTTCCTTGGGGAGACTGATGGAGGTGTAGCCGCTCGAGAGAGACGGTCAGATGTAGACTATGGAGATATCAGCTAATAGCGGAGTGTTAGTAGTTAAGTGATGGTCAATCAGTAGAGTGTGTCATGACATAATGGGTCGGTGACCAGTCAGGCGTTAGGGTAATAATAGTAATTCAGGAGATGTAGGTTCTATACTGGCGGCGGGTATGGGTAAGTGACACGAGTAAAGAGAACGGGTACACGTCTTATACGCAATGATGGAAGGATTATTTGTCTGCTGGGGCTCTTATTGCATAACCTTCGAGAATTAGTTTGTATAAAGTAATTTTAGATAATAATATATTATAATGTATGTAATATTTCTAAAGAAATCTAAGGGTAGTAGCGCATACCGAGCAACATAGCGTAGTAGTAAACATCTCGACTTGCTTTCCGTAAGACGGATTGCGTTCCGGGTTCGATTCCCGGCACCGGCATCTTAACTTCAGTTTCCCGAGATCACTACAGGTAGATGCTGGGATGGTTCCCTGGTACATGCCGTGGCCTCATCCTTCCCATTTCCCGAAACAAATTGTGTATTTCACTTACGAACGAAAGCCTTGTCGTTGTTCAGGAGCACTCAAAAACACAAAATAAACAAAATAATAAGTATTTAAATAATAAAATATATGTAATAATAAAGAATATCAATAGTAAAAATACTAACTAATATTGTAGGTGCCCTGGCGTTAAAAAATATGCATGGTAGGGTGGAACGCAACTGACAAACTTCGCAAAGAAATTCTTTATGGAAAATCTTATATAAAATACACAGGATACCTTTCTATTTAAGTTAAATGAAAAAGAGTCTATTAAGACCTCAAAAATTAATATTTTTAAACAGCATCTTTACAAAATACAGGAAAACGAAGTGACAATAAACTACAGATATCTGGAAATTGTTTTATGATATTGGGAACTCCAACATAAGAGCAAACTCTCATTAATACCTTCCCTCGCAATGAAAATAACACTTGTGGCCATTCTCTTTTTGCAGGAAAATTTCTTACCGTCGAGAATTATGGACTTCTGATGATGGTTTATTGAACAGCATGACCTAATTAACAAAAATGGCCCTCTTGTTACAGCTGCGCGTAAGCCATCGTTTTCGTGTAAAATGCACGTGAACCTCTGAGCGGTAGCGGAACAGTTTCAGATGCGTAGGCAAAATCAACACCTGCAGATAATCACGTACTGGCTGTTTCCAGAAACAAACGGCTTCAGACTGCACGCTTATCAATATATGGTACGTGCTATTTACCGTAAGCGTTTAAAATGTCATCCACATTGTCTATGCAGTCGGCACACTAACACACTATACACGCATGTAGGTATAGGCTATTCACGGTAAAGTGAGCACTTTTGAAAGCCGTCTCTCTTGGAATAATAGTCAATAAATATATTTTATTTTAGCCTTATACGTTAACTTCCGAGTGCGTTGGAATATACGAACTTCGTTTATCACTTACACGTCAATATTTATTTAAAAACGTGGTTAAAGGGTAAAGAAAGGCCGAAAGAAAAAAGTAACTACTGTCTCAACAGTTCTCACTTTACCGTAAAAAGCCTATATTATTGCCCACTGTATCGCTGCAGCCGAAGCTTTGAGTTCGTTTTACACGGAAACGACGGGCGCTGGGCAGTTGCAACAAGATGACCATTTCTGTTCATTAGGTCATACTGAT
>NQII01004028.1:0-144395 GCA_002778355.1 Clitarchus hookeri
TATATATATATATATATATATATATATATATATATATATATATATATACAAATGTAGCAAATATATATATTTTACATTTGTTCATATGAGTGTCCCCTACGACTACCTCTAGACTGTGCTAGCGGTTTAGCGATGATGTCACATTCTTGGTCGTGATTGGCCGTCGATCACATGACATCTCGACCTCTGCAGATATCAAAGTAATGCCACACCATAGTTTTCTGTGTTATGCGAGGGCGACATTTTCTTCTCTCTTCCCGGGCCTTTTTTAGCTATCAGTCTGGTAGGCTAATTTAATTTTCGATTCTCTCTTCATTTACAAAAGTTCGCGGGGTATAATCAGTCGTGCTCGTTATAACACATACATATTTTCCCACGAAAGTAAAAAACTGTATTCAAATTTGAAGCACATGTTCGAACCAGCGAGCTTTTGGAGTGTAGAGATCAAGATGAAGCATTCGTTTAATAATGCACCTGCGACAATCATCCCGACATCGTCTTTGGTACAAACAAGGTTGACTCCAGCCGAAGTGTCTACATTGTCGGCGATGACATTCGCAAATCATTAGGGTTACGCCCTTAAAACTTGAATTGTAGGCCAGTTCGGGTGATAGTCTTATCTTGTTGGTCATCAATCCACCAGTCCCTCAAATTTTTCAAGAAGAATTTTCGTCGTCTGTCCCGCAGCCATATGTAGGGTGAGTGTCACAGTTATGAGACCCGGCCCTAGCCTAACGGGGTAAGGAAGTGCTGCTACCTACCATTTACTCGTGGAACTATTAGAAGCCACCATTTCCCAACCACAGAGCGAGCCATGCTTGTTTCTTATGCGTGCGACATAGAATCACTATTTATGAGAAATTTTGTATTCTGAGTTTTTGTATGTGACATCTTGCAGTCTAAATTTTGACATGAAGGAAGGTGTTGTTTATTTTTCATTCATACTGTCGGATGGGAAGTGAAATAATATTCCTCTTTTATTGGTGAGAAATCGCTGTAGTTTATTATTATAACGCTGTGAATTTGTTTCCTTGCAATAATTATACGGTGCCTAATATGAGACCGTTTAGGGGTCCCTAATATGAGGTAAGGTATCATATGAGGTATTTCATTCTTTAATTAATAACCGTGTTTTTAGTGAGATTTTAATTATGTGAAGTGAAGCAAGCTGAAGTATTTCGTATTAAATACTAAGATTGAATGAATGGCGCGGCGCTGTGGTAGAAATATATAAAAGATTTTAAAAAAACATTTTGGAAAGGAGGCACATAGCCTTATAACCATGAGATAAAGCATGGATATTAAAATTGAATGATTACGTTTTATTCCCATGGCTTAATAACCCTACAGTTAGATCTCTGATTAAAAATCAAAATTTTTTTATTCATATAAGTGTAAATTGACCAGACATAGAACATAGTCGACTGTGTTAAACATTATAGCTCGATAATATGAAGTAAGGTATTTTAAAACATTAGCTTCTACAATGAATTCTAAATCCTAAAATTATTTTGTAATAGATTACACCAATAAAACGCAAGAAGAGGAACCCAGAAAATGGTTATTCGTGCTGTTCGCAGTGTCAGAGCAGTTTAAATGGGCTACAAGAGAACCACAAAATATTTTAGTATGCCACAAGGAACCCTGGGACGGCACGTAAAAGACCAAACTTAGTCTCCTGAAGCTTAAGTGAAAGTTGGTTTAGGTAGACTACCATTGTTAACAAATGAGTTGGAATCAGAACTAGTGAGTTATTGTGTTGATCTGGATTTCCGGTTTTCTGAACTGAGGAGAAATTACATCAAGCATCTAGCATTTCAGTTAGCTATTAGAAATGGAATTAAACATCCTTTTCAGAAGACAATAATCTGCTGGAAAGAAGTGGCTGAGAGGGTTTGTAAGGCGTCACCCAAAGAAAGCTGTCAGACGTCCTCGGGGGACCTCCTTGGCCAGAGTGAAGAGTTTAAATCATGACAGTATTTCAAAGTTTTTCGACTTGTATGGAACGGAACTTGAGAAAATCAATCACCAGTTTTGCCATCTTTATGACGTAGACGAAACTAGAATAACTGTTGTGCAGCACAAGCATGACAAAGTAATTACCTTAAGGGGCAAAANGACTATGAACTTGGAGCTTTCTCCAAATCATCACATTATCAAGAAACAAGAAATGCTGAAAATCAGGAGGATACAGACAGACTCACTCGCAGAAAATAACACAACCACTCAAAAGAAACTACAGTGCATACACTGCATTCTAGTTGCAGCAGTGCAAACATGGTTAGCCCAGTCGACATTTCACCATTCGCAGAATTTCCTTCAAATGTAAATTCGAGCAGATTGTAGAGTGCTAATATCATCACATCGTCACCATACAAAACCAGTTCAGTTAAAAGTATTGGATGAAAGAATAAGTAGCTGCTGGCAAGGAATTGGTTCTTGGGGAAAACCAAATGAAGCAAACAACAAAGAAGAAACATTTTAGGCCTCGTACTATGAAGAAACTACGTCCTAATCCTAAGAAATTTATGGCTCTCAGAGTGATGATGATGCAGTGTGTTTGTAATTTGGCTATCTTGTCTCCGAGGACAAACATGGTGTGAAATGGAGGCAGTGCTTCAAGTGCTATGGATGGGCTCATAAAGACTATGGGGCTGATCCGTGTTTTGTGTCCTACGTGTGAGAAAAAAAAAGTGTAAGAAGTTACTATGGTGGTGAACACATGCGATTTGCAATCCTTTTTGGAGGGCCTTATATAATAACACTTTTTTATTCTCACAAAATTTTTCGACTTTGTACATTTGAATTTTTCTGCTACCTGGTTTGTATCACAAGTACTGAAACATGAAATGACATTGAAATTGTGTCTTTAGGTAAACCATTTGTAGTAAACAGAATAGATTTCTGTGGTTTTAAGAACAAATTTATACATTAAAAAAAAGGGTCCCATAATCGGTAAACTTGCCATAATTAAAAAAAAAATTTCCTCCACTGACTGTCTCCAAATTTATACTTGGTTACAGCATTAATATGTTATAAGCAGCTCCCTGTCTGTGCTTTTTTACTTTAAGTCTCCATTAATATTATATATGCAGAATATTGATCAATTGACAAGGCTAATCACACCAAACGACCACACCAAAAATTGCAACCAAACCAAGTGGCAATATCAATTCCCATACTAGTCATACCAACCAGTTAGACCAACTACTCAAACCAACTGTCCAGACTAACCAAGAGGACCACCCAACCATGAAGACTGTCCATACTAGCTGACCATACCAAACTCACATACAGACCAAACATGNAACCAAGAGGACCACCCAACCATGAAGACTGTCCATACTAGCTGACCATACCAAACTCACATACAGACCAAACATGCCAACTAATAAACAGGCCCGAACACACCCACTCACTATCATCGGCTGACGAGAATCATTCAACATGACAGACGTTCAACCCTTTCCCACATTGGTGCAGATTTCAATGCTTGGGCATCAGCAAGTGCCAGCGTGCGAACAATTCAATGGACCATCATTGATATGGGCTTTCGGAGTCGAAGGCCCACTCGTGTACCGTTGTTGACTGCACGACACAAAGCTTTACGCCTCGCCTGGGCCCGCCAACACCGCCATTCGACTGTTGATGACTGGAAACTAGTTGCCTGGCCTGACGAGTCTAGTTTCCAATTGTATCGGGCGGATGGACGTGTACGGGTATGAAGACATCCTCATGAATCCATGGGCCCTACATGTCAACAGGGGAATGTTCAGNGGCGGATGGACGTGTACGGGTATGAAGACATCCTCATGAATCCATGGGCCCTACATGTCAACAGGGGAATGTTCAAAATGGTGGAGGCTCTGTCATGGTATGGGGTGTGTGCAGTTGGCGTGAAATGAGACCCCTGATACGTCTAGATATGACTCTGTCAGGTGACAGATACGTAAGCATCCTGTCAGATAACCTGCACCCATTCAGTCAATTGTGCATTCCGACGGACGTGGACAATTCCNGAATGGTGGAGGCTCTGTCATGGTATGGGGCGTGTGCAGTTGGCGTGAAATGAGACCCCTGATACGTCTAGATATGACTCTGTCAGGTGACAGATACGTAAGCATCCTGTCAGATAACCTGCACCCATTCAGTCAATTGTGCATTCCGACGGACGTGGACAATTCCAGCGGGAAAATGTGACACCCCATACGTCGAGAGTTGCTGCCGGGTGGCCCCGGGAACACTCTTCTGACATTAGACACTTCCATTGGCCACCTAAATAATCAGACATGAACATTATTGAGCATATCTGTGATGCCTTGCAACGTGCTGTTCAGAAGAGATCTCCACCACCTCGCATTCCTATGGATTTGTGGACTGCCCTGCAGGATTCATGGTGTGAATTGTCTCATGCATTTCTTCAGGCATTAGTCGAGTCCATGTCACGTCGTCTTGAGGCACTTGTGCGTGCTCGCGGGGCCCTACACGATATTAGGCAGGTGTACCAGGTTTTTTGCCTCTTCAGTATATATGATATAGGGAACAGTTACATATTACCCGTTTAGAAGAATGTCAACATCAATATATATATATATAATAAAATTATCAAACTCTCCAAAGCCATGAGGCAAAGTGTGTAGGTATAATGCCTTCGCTTATCATTAACTGTCATCTGATCTACTATCCCCAACAGGAAACTGTGTTAACATTGATATATTACCTTGGATTATACTCTTACATAATAATTAGGAATATAATACAGTAAAATNCCCAACAGGAAACTGTGTTAACATTGATATATTACCTTGGATTATACTCTTACATAATAATTAGGAATATAATACAGTAAAATATTTTGTATTTCTCTATATGTTATAAATAAGTTATTATATATGTATGCTCACAAATACATCGAAATAATATTTTATATTTATTTATGTATACATCATGGTATCTGCGTGTTTCACAGTTATCTGTGACTACTTAACGCGCGAACATTTAAGTGTATTTTCTGAGAGTGGTCCCATATTTTTACATTAAAATGTATAGTAGAAGGAGCTTCTGTGAACATAAGCTGAGCTGCTTTCTAGAGCAGTACCAAACGTGTTTTGNATTAAAATGTATAGTAGAAGGAGCTTCTGTGAACATAAGCTGAGCTGCTTTCTAGAGCAGTACCAAACGTGTTTTGCCAATTAGATGGATTATTCGCGATGTATTTCGTGAAGTGACTGGAGAGGGCGAGTTCGTACAATTAATAAATGTTTCGCGAAAAATTTTGCGAAGTGCTTCGCAAATGGGAAACATTCCACTGGGTATCAAGCATGTCGGTGAATGTGTGCTATCAGTTAGAGCCCGATCAGATGGATCTGTATCTTCGGTCACAAGAATGCTCGCGAGTGTATGATGCCGATTTTAGGTTCTCCAGCATCCAGTCGTCTGGCTCGAGACTTGGCCGGGTAGTAGATTGCCAAGCAGTATCGGTCATGCCATATGACAGAAGCTTAGTTGTGGAGACCTCCAAAGTTCAGTAGTCTTTTTTTCTTCGACGAAGACTATGCCAAGGACATCTAGGTTTTACGTATTTATAAACATTCTGTAATAAGGAATTTTTTTTCTAAAGTACTTTGAAATAACCGTGTCCAGGGCGGGATTTGTACCCTTTATGAGCGAAGGCAAAGTAACTTGCTTAACAAACATCGACTGTGTTGGAATGTATGTGATGTTAGCTGCTATAACTGACCCACGTAGTTCGATTGAAGTGATATCATNAACATCGACTGTGTTGGAATGTATGTGATGTTAGCTGCTATAACTGACCCACGTAGTTCGATTGAAGTGATATCACGACTAGACCCATCAATATCTGTAAGTTTAGTGTTCCTTCTCGTACCAAGAAACAGCGTGTGTTGATGTCACTTACTCCTCCTACTAATAATCTACATACTGTGTTCACAGAAAACGAGGGGACTACAGACTATACAAACGACTGTCAGTGTGTGCCATTCAGTCGGTTTGTGCGAATTGCACTTGCTAAACGGGCACACGAAATTGACGAATTTTAGAAGAATAATGTACGAGGCTTATTCGGAAAGTAAGGTCCGAATCGCCGTAGCTTATGGAATGTCGCGCGAACATTGTAACGCGCAAGCACACCGACTCCCGGCATGTCTTGCTCGTCAAACGACGGAATTTCCATTGGTATTGTTGCAGTGTGCTGTTTACAGTGTTAATCAAAATGTTTAAAATAATTGATGAGACCGCCGACTGTAAAATAAGGTCAGTGATTCGGTTTTTGACAGCAAGGAACGTTTCAGCAGCGGAAGTTCATTGACAGATAAGTCAAGTGTATGGCCCCAATGCGATGAGTGATAGCAAAGTGCGTAAGTGAGTGAGAGCTTTCAAGGATGAACGGGAAAATGTTCATGATGATTCGCGATCAGGCCGACCATCAGTGATCACAGAAGATTTGGTCAAAGCCGTGGACGAAAAGATTCGCGAAGTGAAGACTGGCGATTCACAATTTCAACTTTAGTATTGGAATTTCCGAATGTGGGTAGAAGAACTTTGCACAAAATTGTCTCTGAAAATTTGCAATTTCACAAATTATGCGCACGTTGGGTTCCCAGGCTGCTTACTGAGGAACACCAAATGAAAAGAATGGCTTGTGCTCTTGACTTTTTGGGCAGATATAATAAGGAAGGTGATCAATTTTTAGAGAAGATAAGAAGGTGAAAGAAGCAGTAACAGACTGGTTATCCTCACAGGCGGCAGACGTCTATGACCTACGCATACAAAAACATGTAGAAAGTTATGACAAATGTTTAAACAAATATGGAAACTGTGTAGAAAAATAGAGGAACATGTAAGGAATTAAATTTAAATAAGTCTTTTAAAAAATGTGTGATGGTTTATGTTTTATAACAAATCGGACCTTACTTCCGGAATAACCCTTTTATCACCAGTATTAATAGTTGCTCACTTCAGGATAGACACAATACAAAGAAAATATTCAGGTTAGGTAATAATGTTGCGACTAAGAATTAAAAAAAAAGAAAGGAGGCATTACAAAGATCATAAGCAATATTTCATGATTTATTTCCTCGTACAAGTTTCCACCTTGTGCGCTTCCTGTATTTCTGCGCCCTTCAGCCAGACATTTCACCGTCTGAAGTCAGTTCAACAGAATAATTTAACTACCGCGGAGCGAAACGCAAATGTTACGCCATTTTCTTGTACAGTTTTCTTGCATTACTTGACGTGGCCATGAATATGCAAGCAAAATTTCCATGCTCCTCCCCTCGTTTCGCTCCTTCACTTCAGATGGAATGTTTTTTCCCCATTCTCATTTCCTTTTTCCGTTCTCTCTTCCGTCCCTTACGTTTATCCCGTCCCTGTACTCGCTCCCCCGACGGCGCGCTCCCGTTTTCTGTTATATTTGACTAAGAGCGCATTTTAATTAAGGATAACTCAAATTTAAGCTCCAGGTAACGAAATGAATTATTCCGAGTATGTACACGCCTCGCTTGTTCGCTCTCCGTCTTGACTTTGCTCTCTTTCTTCCGGGAGAAGAGGGCGGGAACTGCTACGCCAGTAACCACGCAGCACAGCTACGCAGCACAGCCACGCAGCACAGCTACGCAGCACAGCTACGCAGCTCGCTGAGGCCGAGCCACGCTAATATTCAAGTGCACGCCCACGTCCCGACATGTCAAGTGCTGCTTTCTGCTCTTCACAGCATTTATCCCTGCCAGCATCTTGCCTTTATAATAATAACCCTCCATTGTTTTATTTCCAGTTCCGATACCGGTGTATTATCACTATTATTGACAGTTCATAAAATGCTTAAAGTCACTTTTCCCATTTACTTACTACTTTCAGAGGACGGTTCAGGCCCTATACTAAGGGTATTAGAGGAATTCATACCATACTAATATTTTAGAATACTTTATGTTACATTAAGCTCGGCTAGGAAGGATTAGGTCTGGTTCGGTGTGGATACGTTACGTTAGGTAACTATAAGTCAGCTAACATATTAACATATTTACATATTACACTAGAACATTTCATCTTTTTCAGCTATTGCTCCTGTCATATCAGTAACCACAAACGAATTTGCTGAGTATTATGTTTTATTCAACATAACCGTTGGACATTGGGTTTTATCGCGACAATTCAAATTTTACCACAATTGCATTCCGACACCGTTTCATCTAATGAGGTTATTTAATATCGCACCTCGAAGAAAATCACTCACTCGTTAGGTGCTGCAACCATCTTGTGTCCATTTTTCTGGAAAATAAGGATGAAATTCATACCACACTACCCTCAGAAATAGTATTTAGTGTTTATGTACACATGACATATTAAAATATGTAATCTTGAATATTTAAATTCATTTTAAAAGAAAAAAAAGGTTAACTCAAGTTTTGTGATGAGCTTAAACAATATTTTTAAGTATCTGTGACAACTGTGACTGTGACCAATAAATATCTGCAATTTTTAACTGCGATTTTGCGATAAAAAAACACTCATACAAACCGTATCTCCAAAAAGCACTAGCAATATTCAAACGTCAGTATTAAAGTGAGAATTTAAAACAAATTTTCCCTGAACAGTAAAATATTCTTGTGATTTTTTGTTCCTAGCATTAAGATTTTTATTGTTTTACTGACGTGGTACTGTTTCTTCAGTGACTGAGTAATGGGACACATAATATTTCGCTCAGCCTATTGAAACTTTGGTTTTATAAACGAATAACGCTGTATGTATTTATTTTTTTAGGCACACAAATACTAACGTAAAAGTACATACAAAACAAAAAATGGTACAGCGTTATTCTACTGCTATGGTTTGTAGACAATCTGTTTAATAAAACAGTAGGGTAGAGCAAACGTAATGAAAGTGAAATTAAAGAAATTCACGACATGAGATTTATTAGCATTTTAAACTGAAGCTGTGGTTGACCAATGAATATTTTGCTTTAAAGCACACAGCTGTCATCTGTTGGCAAACATGCAAACTATATAAGAAGGCTTGGCTGGTTGTGACGCTGTGACATGCCACAGAAAACTGCAATGAACTGTTACAAACGAAGTAGATATNAAGAAGGCTTGGCTGGTTGTGACGCTGTGACATGCCACAGAAAACTGCAATGAACTGTTACAAACGAAGTAGATATCACAAACCGGTGAACGTTTGCAAAGTATGCGACTTACAACAATCATAAATACATGAGTGACTGTGTCACATATATATCCGATGACAAGAACATATCTGTGACTAAGTAGCAGACTACGATTAATTGGCCATCTCTACTCAAGGTGGAGGGCATTTATCTACATTATTATTCCACAGTATGCTTACTCTCCAAATCGAGCGTTCAGCTTCATAATATATAATGCATAATGATATTTAAGATATAACTAGTTAACAGAAATTACTCCAGTTGACCACACTAATGCAAATATTCAGGTGCATTCAAAGTCAGTTTCTGAAATTACTCTTTATCCAGAGTATTTGACGTTATTTTTCAAATAACTTGCTCGCTTTAACAACTATTGCCGTCCCTGTTTAATTTTATTAGATTATTCCGAATTTTCAGCATTCACAACTCTCAACACGTGAGAAACAGGATGTAAGCCAGACTAGAAAGAAAAATAGACAAACTTGATGAATAGTAACCTTGAAGTTTACATCCTCACAAGGTATCAAGATGTCCGCCGATTGCCGCTAAGCGCAAGTAGCAATTATTTACATGTTATATGAATCCTCTAACTGTGCCCACCCTTTGTCTAGGTGTGCATGATTATGTATGTAAAAGTGTGATAAAGGAGCATTCTTGCGTGTTTCAATTGTGCTTTAGCCATATAGTTAATCTGTACCCTAAAACACAGTTAGGTGCGATCAACGCGTGAAATAGCATCATCCATATATATTTATTTGTTTAGATAAAAGAGAAGGCATAATTTTCTAAATTCTTAATGTTATTGAAAACACTATATGAACCAATTATTTGCTCAATCTAGTCTTCCAAATTTTGTTCTTCCTGTCACATCTTTGAAACCTGTTCTCGCACAGTAGGTAAACATATTATTCTTCATGCAAAATTCTGATTTTCTTCTCTAACTTATGGGTCATTAATTCCTGCAAAATAAAAATAAAAACATTTTTTGCGCAATATTGGTTTTTTAAAATCTTCGAAACGATGTCTGCAAGCACATGTTTCAACAATTTCATAAATGGCTATTTAAGTGCTAGTAGCTTGGAATAATATTCACAGGCAAAAGAATGCACGTGCACGCGTGTATGTTTTTGTGCAGGTTTTTACTGTATTAAGTTTAATAAAACGCATTCTTGTCTAAACTGATTTACAGAAAATTAAGTGAATTAAATATATACCACCATAACTAAACGAAAATGGTGTTTGACTGGAGTGGAGAGACTTAGGCGGATCAACAAAATCTTGTGAACCGACGAGGGTGAAACGAGGAGCAGATAAAGTGGTGCTGGAATGCAAGGGGCAGGGAATCAGGAGATCCCCGAANAACCGACGAGGGTGAAACGAGGAGCAGATAAAGTGGTGCTGGAATGCAAGGGGCAGGGAATCAGGAGATCCCCGAAAATATTCGCCGACCAGCGGTATCGTCCGGCACGATCCCCACGTGCGAAAATCTGGGAGTGACCTCGCCGGGAGTCGAACCTGTTTCGCCTTGGTGAGAGGCGAGTACTCTGGCCGCTATACGTCCGCAACTCCGGNAACCGACGAGGGTGAAACGAGGAGCAGATAAAGTGGTGCTGGAATGCAAGGGGCAGGGAATCAGGAGATCCCCGAGAATATTCGCCGACCAGCGGTATCGTCCGGCACGATCCCCACGTGCGAAAATCTGGGAGCGACCTCGCCGGGAGTCGAACCTGTTTCGCCTTGGTGAGAGGCGAGTACTCTGGCCGCTATACGTCCGCAACTCCGGATATGTTGGAAACATCGCATTTGATGCGTGAAGGAAGAGAGAAATATTCAGAAGTGCTCCTCAAACAGATACGTCTAACACATACTATGAGCAGCTTACTATATAATTAACCTAACAATTTACCCCATCAGAATATTAACGAGCCCCATCTCAGAAGTAACATCAAGCGTGTGTGGGTGGGTAACGATCTATCAAAAAACATTAAATGTATGTAAGTCGTAGCCTCTAATAGAACAATTCGTGGGTAACAGCGGGATTCTACAATTTGTTAGGAATCACAAGAAATGTTTTGGACTGATAATGACGGTATACGAATGCTCCAAGTTTGCGTAGTGTCATAAATATTTTACCATTTTGCAATGGCAACGAAAATGATAATAATGGTTAAATTCATTTCATGCTTGAACGAGCTTAGTCATAACACTTGAACATTGCACACTTTTATTAATATTTCATAAATAAATTGGTCCTTTTCTCAATGTAATGCCTATTTATCTTTGAATATACGTACATNAGCCCCATCTCAGAAGTAACATCAAGCGTGTGTGGGTGGGTAACGATCTATCAAAAAACATTAAATGTATGTAAGTCGTAGCCTCTAATAGAACAATTCGTGGGTAACAGCGGGATTCTACAATTTGTTAGGAATCACAAGAAATGTTTTGGACTGATAATGACGGTATACGAATGCTCCAAGTTTGCGTAGTGTCATAAATATTTTACCATTTTGCAATGGCAACAAAAATGATAATACTGGTTAAATTCATTTCATGCTTGAACGAGCTTAGTCATAACACTTGAACATTGCATACTTTTATTAATATTTCATAAATAAATTGGTCCTTTTCTCAATGTAATGCCTATTTATCTTTGAATATACGTACATGAAATTGTGTACTATTCAAAGATTATTTAATAGGTAATTATAAAATGTGACCACCACAATACGGTAAATGACATTAGTTTTACTTGGCGTTGGCCAGTTCGAACGTTATTGTATTATACACTGAAGAACCAAAAAAACTGGTGCAAATGCCTAATATGGTGTAGGGCACCTGCGAGCACACAGATGTGCCTCAAGACGACGTGGTTTGCACTCGACTAATGTCTGAAGATATGCAGGAGGCAATTCACACAATGAATCCTGCAGGTCAGTCTACAAACCCATAGGAGTGCGAGGTGGTGGAGATATCTTCTCAACAGCACATTGCAAGGCATCCCAGATATGCTCAATAATGTTCACGTCTGGTGATTTAGGTGGCCAATGGAAGTGTCTTAAGTCAGAAGAGTGTTCCTGGAACCAGTCGGTAACAACTCTCGACGTGTGGGGTGTCGCATTGTCTTTCTGGAATTTTCCACGTCCGTCGGAATGCACAATGGACATGAATGGCTGCAGGTGATAGGACAGGTTGCTTACGTATCTGTCACCTGTCAGAGTCGTATCTAGACGTATCAGGGGTCCCATTTCACGCCAACTGAACACGCCCCATACTATGACAGAGCCTCCGCCAGCTTGACTAGTCCCCTGTTGACATGTAGGGTACATGGATTCATGAGGATGTCTCCAGACCCGTACACGTCCATCCGCCCGATATAATTGGAAACAAGACTCGTCAGACCAGGCAACGTGTTTCCAGTCATCAACAGTCCAATAGCGATGTTGGCGGACCCAGGCGAGGCGTAAAGCTTCGTGTCGTGTAGTCAACAACGGTACACGAGCAGGCCTTCGGCTCCGAAAGCCCATAACAATGATGGTCCGTTGAATAGTTCGCACGCTGGCACTTGTTGATACCCCAGCATTCAAATCTGCGCCAATTTGAGAAAGGGTTGCACGTCTGTTACGTTTAATGATTCCCGTCAGTCGTCGTTTGTCCCGTTCGTTCCCTATATTTTTCTGGCCGCAGCAATGTCGAAGATTTTATGTTTTACCGGATTCCCAATATTCCCGGTACACTCGTGAAATGGCCGTACGCGAAAATCCTAATTTTATCGCTACCTCGGAGATGCTATGTCCCATCTCTCGTGCGCCGACTATAATACCACGTTCAAACTCACTTAAATCTTGATAACCTGCCATTGTAGCAGCAGTAACCGATCTAGCAACTTTGCTAGACGCTTGTTGTCTTATGTAGGATCTGCCGACCGCATCGCGTTACTCTGATTGGTTCCATATCTCTGTTATTTGCATACGCACGCCTATACAAGTTTTTTTGGCTCTCCAGTGTATATGTTATAGGTCTATGTAAATGTGTCTTCCTTGCGTCAAATCCAACTTCATATGGCGTGTCTATTTTGAAGCGTGTGAATTGCATGTGACATTTACAACGACGATAGGGGTTTTTAATTCACATTATAATGTCGACCTTATAGCCCTTCGCACACATATATACCTCGTTCAAGGCAGACTCCTGAAAATGTCCTGGAGTTTCAAATGCGATCTTAAAATATTGGAACGTATAGGGCTACTTTCAAGGCACATCTAAAGTAGTACCGGTTATACATGTTTTGCTTTGAACAAGGTCAAAAGTATTTTCCATCTTGCAGTGTGAAGCTGTGTCTCCTTTAGGCGTTGACCATACAAGTTTTTTGTTGGGATACATCTAAATGCAGCATAATTTACTGCAGTCGTCGATCCATTTTGTTCATGTATCCGGCCAGTAAACATTCTGGTGTTGGCAGTTTTCCTGTGTATGTAATTCCTTTAGTATAATAATTCAAAGAACCGCGATATCTTACAGATCCCATTCCTGAGTCTTCTGAACATTGTCATCTTTTCACAGAAATGTTGCTATAACGTTTCCATGTTTCTATGTTTCACATCACTTCACACTTACTGATGGTAATTAAAGCCACAGGCACGTGGTAGCTTATTAAAAAGCATTTTCTATTAGCGGGAAAAATTTCTCTCTGTGATGTAGCAAATTTACTGAACGAGACGACTAGTGAAGTATTTATGTTAATCCCGTAATGACATTTATAGGTAAACTTTTAAACGTTTGTATAAAAATATTTAGTTCATTTGATCTTCAAGGGTTAAACGACTAAATTAATTTGGACACGTCCGGATAGTTTCCAAGAAAGTGTCTGGATGCTTGAAGATTTTCGGGAGCTGGTCTTGCAAGAGAGTAAACAAAGCTACGGAAGCGTATNCAAGAGAGTTAACAAAGCTACGAAAGCGTTTTCATGAATGCCTGCTCCCGAACGTTCAACAACGCCAAATTCCCTATAGAACAAATAATTATCATGTGGTTGATGCACAATACGGTGGGGTTTATTAGCAATCTCGTGATAAGCTTCTGATGTGGGATCAGAAACCCCAGGACCCAAAAATTGTAGAATAGGTAAGCGCATGGAAGAGAAATTACAAGGCAGTTTTTTTTATTGGGGCTAAGGTGAGTATGGAGCAGCGCCGAAATAAAATAGTGGGGAAACGGGAGATCCCCGAGAAAAACCACCGACTATCGGCATCGTCCAGCACGATACCCACATATGAAAATTAGGGAGAGATCCCGCCGGGAATCGAAGCCGGTTCGCCTACGTGGGAGGCAAGTACTCTAACCACCACAACACCGCGGCCACGCCTGCGGCTTGAGTTTGCTGTACTAGCGGCTGCAAAAACTTCTGAAATGTTAAGTATTTGGTGACAATTTTGTGAACGATTACTTTTCAAGTTCCTGAAAAACTGACGCATCACATTTCTTTGGACTACTTCGAGTAAGACATAACTAGATCGCACTTCGTTGCTTTTTACGTAATGGAATATCGTCTATGAAAGGGAAATGTGGCATCTCAATAATGTACACGAGTTTGCAGTTAGATGGAGAGGTGTGATTTCAAACATCATATTGGCACATGCGTAGTATCATAACAGTTTCTGTAGCATAGCAATGCGTATGACCTGACAAAACATTTCCACGTTGCTTCGGTTATCTTGACAACGCCGCGTTGGCTCTGTATATACTTTTTATTTCAAAAAACGTGGAACAGTTTTATGTTTNTTCGGTTATCTTGACAACGCCGCGTTGGCTCTGTATATACTTTTTATTTCAAAAAACGTGGAACAGTTTTATGTTTTTAAAAAAACATATTATTTCTTTAATAATCATTTTGTGCGGGTATTGTTTCAAATTAATAATTATTATAACCGCATTTTACTCGTCTAATCTTTCGAGGCTTCCTTTCAATAATTTTTATCGAAATTATTACAAACGAAATAATGAATGTTTTAGATGTTGAGCTTCTATCATTCTAAAAACGGTGTTTGACTGCTGTCTGAACGTCTGCATCATGCACACGCATATTTATTCTAGGCATGTTACGCAGTACGTTACAATTAGTGATAATGTTTGCAGAGAACGTAAACTCGCGGAATGTTCTGAATGAGCTCCACAACCATTTCATTTCGTAGCCGATCAGCGAATATAAGCGTGTAGTCGGTTCGGACCCCGCTGTTGAGAGANGCTCCACAACCATTTCATTTCGTAGCCGATCAGCGAATATAAGCGTGTAGTCGGTTCGGACCCCGCTGTTGAGAGACGCCGGGATAGCACGGTTCTCGAAAGGAAATCCTCAGGAAAGCTGCAGTTCTTGTCGAAATGGTCCAATAGAAGTCGAACGTGCCATCTCGATTTGCAAATATCAGTTTTTTTTTTTGGGCCACCCGGTCTAGAGCTGGTCGTCTCGGGACTGGTCGGCATACGCTCACGTGTGTGCAGAGGTGGGGACGCGCTTGTTCGATGTCACATCCTGGAGCTGCGCGCACAACACATGTCCGCCGGCTACGTGAGGTGGGTAAGCGTCCGTCAGACGTGTTGGCAAACACCCCGGGCGACATTCGCACCACGGTTGCCTACTTGAGCCCGGAGGACAAAGAGGCGGCGTGACAAAGCACTTACGAGGCCACGCACACGNTCGCACCACGGTTGCCTACTTGAGCCCGGAGGACAAAGAGGCGGCGTGACAAAGCACTTACGAGGCCACGCACACGTGCCACGCCCTCGAGATGTTATTTACTTTTATTTACTTCAATGCTACTTATTTATTTCACATTCGCGCAGGCATCTTAAACTATTCTGCCCCTTTGACCACAGTCGTGGACCTGACACAGAAAAAAATTTTGGCCGTCACCCAAGGCCGAAGATATATCTTCTAAAAGAGGAATGGTGTAGTTTNCACAGCAAGGCGAGGGTCGGCGCCCAGTGGTAGTCAATATAGACGACTGATAATAAACCGTGCTTTTATTCTAGATTATGAATGATCTAGCTCACTCTTTCTGAACACCAAGATATCACGGTTCATTGGTTGTGATAATGAGTTTCTCATTTTACAGGTTTTGGTCGGTGCTTAACACTGGCCGCCGGTGAAGTTTAAATGAGGCAAAGATGATGGAGCAGTGGTGCAATGCAAGGACGGGGTAAATGGGAGTGCTCTGAGAAATCCCGTCAGCCAACGGCAACGTCCATCACGTTTTCCGCATGCAAAAATTCTAGTGACCTCACCGGGAATCTGACCTGGTTTGTCATTGAAGGAGGCAAGTGGTCTGACTAGTACACCTCCACTGCCCCGGTTGTGATAACGAAAAAAAAAATCGTTCCGAAATAAGTAGAGCATGCAGCAAAAATTCGGTATTATTACCATGGCCTAAAACCAGAAATTAAAGCGAATCCAAGAGGGTTGATGAAAATTATATTAACCTTTTACTCGTACAGGTTAGGCGTAAGTTATTTAAATAACACGTGTTGTGGAACTACACCAAGGTTTTTCCTGAAATGTAAATAATAAGCTAGTTGGGATAGACCATAACCAAGGCAATATATCAATATCGAACACACGACCTCCCAAACGCAAGTTAGACACTCACTCGTGACCAAACATGCACGGATGTGAGACTGTAAACCCTGCTTAAAAGCTCATTTATGAACACTTGACCGCCGAAAAGAGCGAAAGTCCGCGATGAACATTATTGGTATTCTTATAATAAGTGGAATTTTAATTGAATTTATTTATCAATTTATCAATCAGGTGTGCTTTCGTGTATTCAACGACACTTAACGCTTAGTAGAGCCAAACTTTAATGGTATCTTTGTCATATTTAGTGGAAATACTACAGTATATAATATCATTAAAAATAAATATCGGAAATGTTACGCCTGTAGTCGTGTTTTATTTAGGTAGGTAAGGTAACTAATGTGTAAAATAAGAATAATATTACACATCAGTTACATTACCTACCTAAATAAAACACGACTACATGCGTAAAATTTCCGATATTTATTTTTAATGATATTATATACTGTAGTATTTCCACTAAAAATGACAAAGATACCATTAAAGTTTGGCTCTATTAAGCGTTAAGTGTCGTTGAATCAATTTTTTGTCAAGATGAAAATGTGGTAGCCATTTTTTAGCTAAATTTTTTATACCCTAAGTTTAATTTTTGTATTTGCCCGATACTTAAAATTACTTCATTTATTGTTTAGGCCTGTTATTGATTTCTCACATTAACACGATACGAGTAACCATACATATGTATTTCGTTTTAGCTAACATTCTGAGATAGCTGTTACAACTTGGCACAGCGAATTCATCAAATCAGGAATCAAACCTACGGAATTTTCTAATGGATAAAACTGCATCAAATCAGCGAAGTTTCACATAAAACAAATAAAAATTTATCCTGTTAAAAATCACAAAAAAATCATATTTAATTATTAATTGAAAATTACTGATCCAACAGCTATTCCTGCTAACCTATTGTGAAATACACTACCCCCAGCTGCCGATTATCCATTGGTTTCCCTGCCAGCACAGCATATTGAGTGACTATTTAGTGAACATATTTGAAATTATTAAGAATTCAGATTAGCATATTTAAAAAAATCTGAAAATGTTAAACCCGAAATATCTTCCATTGCGAGTTCCTGTCACATATCGCAGACCTAAAAATTAAATATACTTCCGTTTTCAAATTGCTTTCACCACTAAGGCGACAGCCATAACTGGGTTCGAATCCCGGCTAAGCCATGGGATATATGTAGAAGCGTATAAAGACTCCCATTAAAAAGAGGCCAGGGTAATGAGTATTAAGATTGAAGCATATTGTACCTAACAGCAAGCATTTAGTTTTCATACATCGTGCCTTTAAATGGATCAGTTATCTAAATACTTGTTACGCTTTCCTGTTACTACGCTAAGTGTGCGTATTAATACTGCAAGTATAATATAATTTTACCCAGTGTAAAATAAAGAAGCAGATGAATNACTACGCTAAGTGTGCGTATTAATACTGCAAGTATAATATAATTTTACCCAGTGTAAAATAAAGAAGCAGATGAATGTTTAGATTGACGTAGGGCGAGTATCGTGGTGGCATGAAGCGGTGACGTAAAGAATAACGAAAGAACAACGTTCACGCCGAAGCAATGTAAGAAAGAGCAGGGTGCGCGGAGTTAGTATGTCGTCCGCCACTACGGTAGGCGGCGCGCGTCGCGGCAATATTCATTCCGCCGGAGAGACCCGGCCGGCCGGCAACCGTGCTAAGGGATCGTGCTTGGTGATTGCGGCAGAGGGAGGGCTCCAACGACGCCTCTCGACTGCGCAATGTCACAGTGTGCTCGCCGCCTGACGGCCACTGCGAGCTTCCACCGTCCCTCGAGTGCACTGCCGCGAAACCACCTCCACCGGTGGCCGCAGGCGCTGCTGTACGAACCTCTGCCCAGGGGTCACGTTGGCAGGCTGGGGTTTCCAGTCAACTCTTCCACCGACTTTCCAGCTTTACGGCAATCTTCACACTCGTCTTTCCTCATCGTTTGCACGTTTGGGTTTGCCGTCCAAATGTATAGGCTTTTCACGATAAACTCAACATTTTTTGTGTGCATATTGTATATTCTTCCACGGCATGTAAAATCATCCTTGCCATTGGCCTCATCACTTTATTTATACGTCTGTAAAGAGGAAAATGTGAGATCATTAGAAAAGTAAATATTTTATGTACGATACTCATAAAAATAAAAATAAACTGAAAGTATACGAAATCATTTCAGTATCCAAATGTTTACGTAACTTTTTTAGTTAAACGTTAAGATATGAAACTACATTCCCACCGTCGTTTCCAACTTTACTGGACGCATGCCAGTCAGTGTGCGCATTAAAATATACTTATGCTGTCAGAGGCAGTGATATTTTTCAAAGGTCGATTTCAAAAGGACTCTATTTAGCGTAAATAGACTTTAGTAGTGGTGAAGGCTGTCTGCCCACTGGATATAACCCCCATATATAATCCATGACGGTTATTCGATTTGTTGGTAACCCACCCATAGAAAAAAAAAGTTTACTCATTGCATTTACAGTAATGTAGGTAAGGCTTGACGCTTCATCGACAGCGAGGTCATTACAGACGGGGCAAGTTGCTCAGAAAAGCAGGAACGAGGAAGGAATCAACCATGGCCTGTAATAAGGAACCTTTTCAGAATAAGCCTAAAGTGATTTTGAGAAACCATAGAAAAACCGGGATTCAGACCTACGTCCCACCGAATTCGAAACCAATGGTTTGCCAGTGTGCCACTTAGCTCAGTTTCACGTAAACCTGGGAATGTTACATTCGCTGTAAACTCGTCGAGGAAAATCACTTTCCTAGACGGTAGTAGAAGAGTATAAGATAAATGTACATTAGTAGTAGAATATAGCCGACTTTGGGGCAAGGGCTAGCGGCTGGGGAGCTCGGAGCTGTTCATGCTCTGTCATTCAGGTCGGCCGGAAGCAATTTCCTAAAATAAACTAAATTTCAATTTTCCCTCAAAATTTCTCTTTATCACTCAAAATTTCCCTTTATTCGCTAAAATATCCCGTTTTTCACTTCAGAAAGCATCGATTACCCCAAATGCAAAAACTCTCTCCCGAAAGGCAATTTTATATCTATCGGACAAATTTGGGGGAGAGTGTTATGTTATAGGGCAGAGCAGTGCCAGCCATATTGGTTTTTCAGGCAGAGGTTATGCTAAATCGATACAAAGTGTCCAGAGTCCGGAGTCAGACCCAACCATCAGCCATCTTGGAACTGTCAGCAATCTTGTCAGTCATATTGGAACCAAGTGACCCTGACCAAGTAAATTTTGAATTTAAACCAAAAATTTCCCAAAAAATAAAAAAAATATATTTAAAAAATTATTTAAACCTTGATAATTGACTTTGATCTCAGTTACCTTTGGCATTAAAAACCCAAAAAATCACAAACAATTTAAATAAATTCGAAAAAATCCCAAAGCAATCATAGAAAAATTTATGAATAATTATTTAATAAATTATTAAAACCTTCACCTTTGACCTTAACACTAGCTACCTTTAACCTTGAAAGCCCAAAAAATTTCCAAAACAATTTCAAATACATACATATTTTTTTATTATTAACAATTATTATAAAATATGAAAACAATTATAAAAGTTATTATCAAAACTTATTTTTAAAAACATGCCTTTTCGGAGGCCCCCCTTACATCCACCACCCCTCAACTATACTCATTTCATCGTAAGCAGCCATCTTGGTTTTTCGTTTGTCATATGTTTGTGCATTGCTGGAGGACTCCATTTTACTCATGTGATTTTTAGCTGCAAAAAACTGTCCTTAGGAACTCGCATGATGAAGCATTATAACGATAACCATATGCAGTTTATGCAATGCGATTGATTGAAAGAACATACCGAGATCTGCAAGGATTCGTCTACTGGTAGTCAGTAAGTGTTGTCGGTAATATCTCTTGCTGCATCGATGGGTACCGATTCGTCAGGCAATTATGATGAGACAAATAATGCTAAAGACGGAATGAGTTCAGTAGAGTCAGTTTGCAAGATGTTCGCGTCAGCTCTAAATACTGATGAGCATACAACTCCTGCTACAAAGAAAAGCAAATATAATATCGAGGATGAAATAAGAAGTGAATGAGACTGTTCTGTTGGCTACTATCCATGATCTGCAAACATCTGAGAAATGTAAAGATCGAATGTAGAAAATAAATAAAAAGATAGAATGTCTATAACAAGTAAATAAATTAAAATTATATATACTTAATAACGTGTGTTGAATTACTTATACAGTCTCTTCTGTTTCTCTGAAAGGGGCTGAACCGAGAGAGTGGGTGGATGCTGACAGCTCGCCTAGCAGTGAAATCGGGAAATTAATGCCACCTATGTGTTGAAAATAGTATCCAACATGGTGGCTAGCGGTATCGCAACCTATACTTTAAAATCGTAAAAAAATATGGCTACTGTTTGGAGGCTAAATCGACAACTCGCCTGGTGGGTGAATTAATACACTAGCGACACCTAGGTGTTGAAAACATATGAATCCAAGATGGCGTCCTTCAGCAATGTATAAACAAATGACAAACTAAAAACCAAGAAGGCGTCCTCCAGCAATGTATAAACGAATAACAAACGAAAAAAGTAAAATGAAGTCATCGAGCAATGCACAAACATATGACAAACGAAAAATCCAAGATTGCTGCATACGATGAAATGAGTATAGTTGAGGGGTGGTGGAGGTAAAGGAATCCTCCGAAAATGCTAGTTTTTTAAATAATTTAAATAATAACTTTTTTAAAAAAATTTTAAAAAAATTGGAATTTTTTTTATCTTTTGGTATTTTTTCTACTTTTTTGGTTTTTTTAAATGTTAAAGGTCACTTTGGGCAAGGTGAAAAGTGTAGGTTTTAATAATTATTTTAATACATTTTTTATACTTTTTTAATAAATTTTAATGATTTTTTAATTTTTTTTATTGTTTTGGATTTGTTGGGTTTTGAGGTCGAAGGTCGCCAAGATCAAGATCAAAAATCAAGGTGTTAATAATTTTTAAAATATATTTTTATAAATTTTTGGATTTTTTTGAATTTTTTGGAATATTTTTGGATTTTTTGTGTTTTCAAGGCCAGCCGTCACTAAGCTCAAGATGAAAGATNTTTTTGAATTTTTTGGAATATTTTTGGATTTTTTGTGTTTTCAAGGCCAGCCGTCACTAAGCTCAAGATGAAAGATCAAGGTTTTCATAGTTTTTAAAATAAGATTGCTAAAACATTTTTATAAATATTTCGGGAATTTTTGAATTTTTTTGGTAATTTTTGTGTTTAAGGTCAAAGGTCACTGGGGTCATGGTTACCTGGAGCCAATATGGCAGACAGGGTGGCTGACAGAACCAATATGGCTGATGGTTTGGTCTGACTTCAGACCTTGGACCCCTTGTATCGATTTGGTATAACCTGTTCCCATAAAACAAGAATGGCCGCCACTTCTATTCCCTCGAAAACGATGCCCGCAAGCTCGTCCGATGGATCGATAATAGCCTTTCTCAGGATCGTTTTTGCAGCTGGAGTAGCTGTAATTTTTTGAAGGAAAAATTTGTTTGTTTTAACGAAAAAGGGAAATAATGAGCGAAATTTGGTCGATTTTGACGGAAAAAAGGAACATTTTGAGGGGAAAATGGCCTCTGGCTCTACCGGAAAGACAGAGCATGAACAGCTCAGATCTCCCCAGCCCCCAGGCCTTGGCCTAAAGTCGGCTATATTCTACTAATAACAGTTGATATATATATGNAGCTCAGATCTCCCCAGCCCCCAGGCCTTGGCCTAAAGTCGGCTATATTCTACTAATAACAGTTGATATATATATGGTGAGCTTAAATATAAAATAATTTATAACACACTTTCTGTTAAAATATGGAAGTATGGGCATTACNATATATATATGGTGAGCTTAAATATAAAATAATTTATAACACACTTTCTGTTAAAATATGGAAGTATGGGCATTACCTAGTTTTGTTCCCAGATCTTGGCAAGTGAGGAACGTGGCAGAGAATGTTGTTCTTTGGAGGATCTCCTCGGAGTTCTCCCGTTTCTTCAGCCTTGCATTCCATTCCTTCTTCGAATTATAGTGTCTCATTACGTGTCAACTTTCAATGACATACGGTAAACTACGTTTCCCACCTCGAAAACTCGTCGCTATTTAGGTGTTAGTCCGGTTATCGGATTTATCTATGTAGTTTTTATTTTTAATAAGTCATGCAATATCACGTTAAAAGCGTCAAGACGATGGCGGCTCTAAGATGCAAGGAGGCCTCCTACTATATGGATGTCAGATTGACGATCGTAAACACAGTCGCGACATATGCTGGGATTTTGGGTTAAAATATTCAATCATCAACTGCTCGCTGCACTGGCGTAACGCCTCAGCATTCGAATCAGGAGAGTACCCATCCCTTTTATAAAATGTCCTTACTTATTTTTGCTTTCAGTGTTTTAGTGCACTGTGCAAGATTATTTGTAATCAAGTAGGCGCACAACTGCACAAGCCTTGGTGTTTATGTCTGGCCCACAGCTGTGTATTCTGGAGGTGTCTAAGCTGATTAAGTGTATCTCAAACCTGTGTTGTTAGGCCCCTCACGCAGACTTGGTTTTCTCCAAGAGAGGTCAGGCACTGTTGTGTGGGTGTCCCTGGCATGGGAGCTGCGGCTTTCAGCGTGACAGATAGCGCCATCAAGTGTTACAATGTAGCATTGCAGTACGTAAAGTAAACATTTACGGGATCTATGAAATCTTTGTAAAGATCACGTCACATCATTCTATGATAGAACAATACGGCATATTGCTATTTTCTTTACCTCTTTATTGAAGTTATTATCCAGTATGTCACATGAGTGTTTTATTTCATAGTACCACTTCTCTTTAATAAAGTTTATTCAATTATGTGAAATGCCTGTATGAGTTCATCCATAAGATATTTTTATTAACTAACTCCGCCACATTATAACTCTCTCTCTCTCTCTCTCTCTCTCTTTTGAATCAAGTAATTTTTTTTGTTTAGAAAAAAGGCATTTGACAACGGCGGTTTACTGCAAATATGTAGCCCCCATCAACTTCACGGACAATTCTAAACCAGCATNGCTCTCTCTCTCTCTCTCTATCTCTCTCTCTCTCTTTTGAATCAAGTAATTTTTTTTGTTTAGAAAAAAGGCATTTGACAACGGCGGTTTACTGCAAATATGTAGCCCCCATCAACTTCACGGACAATTCTAAACCAGCATTTTGCCCGTGTGCCCTATCACTCAAAAGAGAGTCTTCAAAATGTTCTTTTCAATCAACTATGTACTTCCAATTTCAAGGCACTATTTCATCTTGATATTTTTCCCATGAAAACAGGGAAAAAATAAGCCAGCACAAAAAAAAAACACCCAAACATACACAGACTTCGTCGCTTTCACTCTGTAATTAAAAGAAAAAAATAACCATACTTTCCAAAAAATGTAAATGCTGATATATAAGTTCGAATGTTGATTCGTACTTTGTTTCTTAGGACTAACGTTAAGGGCCATAAGCAGAGGTTCGTTTTAATTTAAGTTGAAGATTATTTGTATTTTATTGAGATTTACTGCATATGATTGGAATATAAATAGTAAATCACATTAATCACGAGCGCTCTTAACTGCAGACTCGATGTTTAGATTTGGAGTAACTCCGTGCGGATGAGTGTGCAAACATTACTAGTTTGGTCTCCTCTTCTTGTGAATACGGCGCCTTAGCGATCACAGACACAGAATGTGGAGCGCGTGTATAAAACTATATAAATTTGAAACAATCATAAATTACTAGTTATGATACACTTACTTAAGAAGTTGCAATCATGTTGTTACAGNATTTACTGCATATGATTGGAATATAAATAGTAAATCACATTAATCACGAGCGCTCTTAACTGCAGACTCGATGTTCAGATTTGGAGTAACTCCGTGCGGATGAGTGTGCAAACATTACTAGTTTGGTCTCCTCTTCTTGTGAATACGGCGCCTTAGCGATCACAGACACAGAATGTGGAGCGCGTGTATAAATCTATATAAATTTGAAACAATCATAAATTACTAGTTATGATACACTTACTTAAGAAGTTGCAATCATGTTGTTACAGGAAACACCAAACGTCGTTATTGTAATGATGCACTCAACGTTAGTAGAGTTCCTCTCTCATAGTCGTAGAACCATGGAACTAAATATNCCAACCATATCTTCCGTAGCCCACTTCGAATAAACTTCCAAATTACATCACTCTGTGGGGTCTTTGAATTTTCCGTACTTTAAAGTAAGTTCTCAGTCAGCCTTGTGGCTGATATTCTTTTTAATCCATTTCCTGTTCCTATAACCATTCCTGAATGGAAAATAATCACAGATTCCTAGATTATAGGTTATATCAGTATTGACGGCATCTTAAGATGAATTAAACTGTAAGCCCTGTACTACTTTAAAACTAAAAGAGAAGTACTTGAATGAACGTATCATTAAACAGTAACTCAAATTAATGAAAATATACATACAGCTTCCGTGGATAAACAGTTATGCACAGGAAATGTAAAAGTCGTGCTCAGTAACTCGTGAATTTTAAAACTGGCATTACATACAAACTAGCGAATCGCCGAAGTTTTCTTTATTCCTCAGTTCTTTTACGTTCACGTAGAGACGAACCTTGTTTATATAGTTTACTGTACGTTCGAAGAGCAACACGAAGCCGCGGGTCTCGCTGTCTCGAACTCGTGCCGCGAAATATTGCTCGTTTGTTCACGTGGGTCCAAGACAGCTAATTCCACGACCAGTACATGCTAACTTACTAATGGGCTTTCCAACGACCGAGGTGGCCGTAATAGTGATTTACTCTCGCTCGAACATTACATGATCGAGTGTCAAGTCGCTGCTCAACGCTAATGTGTTTCCACGTCCGCAGCTATACATCTATCTACGTCACGTGGCCCGAGTGTGTACCGTTGTGTTCGCGGCCTGGTCGATATTTACTCCCCTGTGGACTCTGCCTCTTGCGATCGTCCTGTGTGCTTGGAAATGGCCGGCCGGGGAGTTCATTTCGTTTGTTGTCAGCACAGTGCAAGTACGACAGAGGGAAATAACGACGAAAAATCAATGCTGTTACCTGGGAAACGGCATTTCTAACGATATAAACAGTAAATTAATTGAATACGTCGCTCATATTTCTTGTGACACTGTTTGAAATGTTACTTTATTATACGTAGTGAAATGTGTAAAAATAAGAATTCATAATGTTCACAATATGTGAAAATTGAACTAAAAAACACTTAAAATGTTTTATATACGAAAAATAATTATTTTAAATGTAGAAAAATGTTCTTATTTGGACAGCATATTGATGTAATGTTATTATATAAAAAATTTTTAATTGCCTTAATAATGATAATTATTTATCGTGTATAAAAGTTTAGTTCACACTTTTTTCAAGTGTTNGATATTCTTTTTAATCCATTTCCTGTTCCTATAACCATTCCTGAATGGAAAATAATCACAGATTCCTAGATTATAAGTTATATCAGTATTGACGGCATCTTAAGATGAATTAACCTGTAAGTCCTGTACTACTTTAAAACTAAAAGAGAAGTACTTGATTGAACGTATCATTAAACAGTAACTCAAATTAATGAAAATATACATACAGCTTCCGTGGATAAACAGTTATGAACAGGAAATGTAAAAGTCGTGCTCAGTAACTCGTGAATTTTAAAACTGGCATTACATATAAACTAGCGAATCGCCGAAGTTTTCTTTATTCCTCAGTTCTTTTACGTTTTACGTTCACGTAGAGACGAATCTTAGTTTACTGTACGTTCGAAGAGCAACGCGAAGCGGCGGGTCACGCTGTCTCGAACTCGTGCCGCGAAATATTGCTCGTTTGTTCGCGTGGGTCCAAGACTAGCTAATTCCACGACCAGTACATGCTAACTTACTAATGGGCTTTCCAACGACCGAGGTGGCCGTAATAGTGATTTACTCTCGCTCGAACATTACATGATCGAGTGTCAAGTCGCTGCTCAACGCTAATGTGTTTCCACGTCCGCAGCTATACATCTATCTACGTCACGTGGCCCGAGTGTGTACCGTTGTGTTCGCGGCCTGGTCGATATTTACTCCCCTGTGGACTCTGCCTCTTGCGATCGTCCTGTGTGCTTGGAAATGGCCGGCCGGGGAGTTCATTTCGTTTGTTGTCAGCACAGTGCAAGTACGACAGAGGGAAATAACGACGAAAAATCAATGCTGTTACCTGGGAAACGACATTTCTAACGATATAAACAGTAAATTAATTGAATACGTCGCTCATATTTCTTGTGACACTGTTTGAAATGTTACTTTATTATACGTAGTGAAATGTGTAAAAATAAGAATTCATAATGTTCACAATATGTGAAAATTGAACTAAAAAACACACTTAAAACGTTTTATATACGAAAAATAATTATTTTAAATGTAGAAAAATGTTCTCATTTGGACAGCATATTGATGTAATCTTATTATATAAAAATTTTTAATTGCCTTAATAATGATAATTATTTATCGTGTATAAAAGTTTAGTTCACACTTTTTTCAAGTGTTNAAAAATTTTTAATTGCCTTAATAATGATAATTATTTATCGTGTATAAAAGTTTAGTTCACACTTTTTTCAAGTGTTTATTTTACCAAAAACCAAACGTTCTGCATAGTGTATTTCATAAAAACCAAACTTTTTTCGTAGTATACTTCACAGCCAAGAAAATGACGTTTTAATTTATTTTATTTTTATTCAGTCAGCAACAACCTCTCTGTCCCAGTCAGCAACAACCTCTCCGTCCTAGTCGATCTCCAGAGGAACGTCCAGTTGTGCATGGCGATTTACGTTGAATTTAACCGGAGTTTGTCGAATAAGTGTTCTAATTATTCCACCCGTTCCTGGTAAGGTCTTGATGATCCTAGCTCTCTGCCACATTTGTCTGGTTAACTGAGCTTTGCTCAGTAAAGCGATGTCACCTACACCACACTCATTCGTTTTTTCCCTTGGGGTTGTGAATCTCGTGATAATTTCTAAGTTCCATGAGATATTCTTTCTTCCATCTTTTTAAGAAGTCACCTTGTCGTTTCGTCCGATACCTGGTGTTTTTTTCTCAGATCCTCTTTAATGTATAGTTGTGGGCTATTAGACAATGTGTTTAAAGTATATACATTCAGGAAGTTAATTAGTACCAACACTTCAGAACCGTCTTGGATAATCAGTCATGAATTTATAACTGTTCCTATTTTCATCGGCCTGCGATTTTCCATAAAATTTCTCGAGCATTCTTTAGCTGTTCATACTATATGATCACAGAAATCTTTCTTTCATGCAGCAAACGGAGAGATTAATTTTCATTAAATACAACTCTTAGATAAGTGTTGGCTCAGTTTTAGATTGGTGGACAAACAAATGAATAATCGCTTCCAATTCTGTGTTTGCGACCTGGAATATTCTTGCATTTCCAAAGTAAATTTATTGCGGAAAGTCCACTTCTTCCGAAGAAATTTCTAAGAGTGATATTCATATTAATCTGAAGGCTCTTGGTAAATACCATGTTATTTCTCCAGACAGTGTTATTTCCGGTCCAAGTTTCATAGTCTAAAAATAACAAGATATTCGTGAAGGCGGCGTGCTCAAGACATAGATTGTTTTACCACATCCGGCTTGATCAAGCACGAACTTCAGGCATGGTCCACAGGATTGAATTCTAACGAAATATGGTGGCTAGACACGAAATATAATAAAATGGGATTTTTTGTCACCATGATACAAAGAATGCGCGATATTATACCCACATTGATAAAGAAAGTATTCTAAATTGCAAATAAAACAAAGTCATTAGAAGNCAAAGAATGCGCGATATTATACCCACATTGATAAAGAAAGTATTCTAAATTGCAAATAAAACAAAGTCATTAGAAGCAAACAAAATGACGCTAATTCGTTTAAATGTGACAAGAAAATTTTTTTTTGCTTAGAAAAATGTACCGTACGAGTATAATAAGATGATATTGGAAAGGGCTTATTAACTTCCCCCAGTGTTATGCCTGAAGGCTTAGCAGGGGATGGCTTACAAACCAACTAATGGCCTAACTTAGACTAACAGCTATGCCGTACGCGGGATTTGAACCCAGAGCCTCCCGTCCCCAGAACGACAGCATACAAACCGACAGCAACACGGGAGGTGGCGAACATAATAATATGTCGTAAAGAAAGCTGTATGAATAATGCGATTTACTTACACGAGCAGGCAACAAGAAGTTAAGCACAGAATCGTGAACATTTTTTTAAACTTAATTTATTGAAACTAAATATAAGGGCAGAGATATTTTAAGAATAAACTGGGTACAACATTAATATACTGACAGCATGTTTATTTGTAATTTTGATGTAGTGAACAGTATAATTCTGTACATTTTGTTTATAATTACGTATACGTTTATTAAAAGTTGTAATTACATTTGAAAAGAACNCAAAGAATGCGCGATATTATACCCACATTGATAAAGAAAGTATTCTAAATTGCAAATAAAACAAAGTCATTAGAATCAAACAAAATGACGCTAATTCGTTTAAATGTGACAAGGAAATTTTTTTTTGTTTAGAAAAATGTACCGTACGAGTATAATAAGATGATATTGGAAAGGGCTTATTAACTTCCCCCAGTGTTATGCCTGAAGGCTTAGCAGGGGATGGCTTACAAACCAACTAATGGCCTAACTTAGACTAACAGATATGCCGTACGCGGGATTTGAACCCAGAGCCTCCCGTCCCCAGAACGACAGCATACAAACCGACAGCAACACGGGAGGTGGCGAACATAATAATATGTCGTAAAGAAAGCTGTATGAATAATTCGATTTACTTACACGAGCAGGCAACAAGAAGTTAAGCACAGAATCGTGAACATTTTTTTAAACTTAATTTATTGAAACTAAATATAAGGGCAGAGATATTTTAATAATAAACTGGGTACAACATTAATATACTGACAGCATGTTTATTTGTAATTTTGATGTAGTAAACAGTATAATTCTGTACATTTTGTTTATAATTACGTATACGTTTATTAAAAGTTGTAATTACATTTGAAAAGAACNAACAGTATAATTCTGTACATTTTGTTTATAATTACGTATACGTTTATTAAAAGTTGTAATTACATTTGAAAAGAACGAAAATATATTTTTGTTAGTAGGTATTATTACGATTAGTGCCATCTAGTTTATATATACTAATTACGTTAAAAAATTAATGGTATCTGCATAATTCCAGTTTTGTAAATTCTTTCCCGGAGAAGCAAAAAGTAGATTCTCGCCCACATGAGAAATCAAATCATTAATCTCAACCTAACACAAGCATTATTTTTGCCATTTTTAAGAATTCTTCGTTAGTTCGACGTATGAAGCTATCCAATCAGCGTACGCCATCACATCTTCAGTGAACTTGGCTAAGACCGACTTATTTGCCGTCTTAAGCAAGGTCTCAGTGGCTATGATACGTGGTTAGAAATTGCTATCTCAAGCAGTGACTGCGGAACATAAATATTCAATCTTAAAGTATACAAAAATAAGACGGCCTTCGTCGTGAGTGAGTAAAGAGATTTGGGCGAGGTCTTGAGAGTCGATGAGGGTGAAACGAGGCGGGTATGGAAGAGCGCCAGAATGCATGGGCGGAGGAAATGGGAGATACCCGAGAAAACTCGCCANGTGAAACGAGGCGGGTATGGAAGAGCGCCAGAATGCATGGGCGGAGGAAATGGGAGATACCCGAGAAAACTCGCCGACCAGTGGCATCACCTTGTACGATTCCCACGTGCGAAAATCCGGGGGCGACCCGCCGGGAATCGAAAACGGTTCGAATTGATGGGAGGCAAGCATTCTAACCACTACACCACTGTGACCCCTATGACCTTAGTGAGTAATAACCTTGTTTCTATGTACTTTGAGACATGTTTAGGCATCGTTTATGAAATATAAATACGAACTTTGTCCACCTAATAAGATTGTCTTCACGAAGGTATAGGTTGTTCAGGGTAAAGTAAGCACTTTTAGGGACCTAGTTACCTTTCCTTTCAGCCATTTTTTTTATCATTTATCCAACTTTTTTAAAACAAATATTTTCATGAAAGTAATAAACATAGTGTGTATATTCCACAACACTCAGAAGTTAATGTCAAAAATTTAATTAAATATATTTTTTTATCACTGTTGCAAATGAGAAGGCTTTCAAAAGTGCTTACTTTAAAGTGAATATCATATANATTAAATATATTTTTTTATCACTGTTGCAAATGAGAAGGCTTTCAAAAGTGCTTACTTTAAAGTGAATATCATATAGTGCTGAAAATATGTTTATAAATACCGCACTAAAGGCAATTATAACATGTTCTGTACTCACATCTCATGTTGCCTGGAGATGTAAAGCTCTAGAAAGTCGCAGATGTGACAAGCACTATGTACAGCTCTCAAGTCCTCGCTGTTAAGAGCCGCCCAAATCTCTTCAGTCTTCACTATGTGCCGTTTCTGAATAAAGGAGCCCTTCGCAAAAGAAACAGTTCAGCAATCTACTCCAGTGATAGTAAAAGGTCGGGTGTAATGGGCACGAGCAACTGGCAGCGGAACTGAGAATGCGCTGATTTTTTCGCATGTAGGAATCGTGCAGGACGATGCCAATGGTCAGCGGGTTTTCTCGGGGATCTCCCGTTTTCCCCACTCTTCATTCCGGCGCTGCTCCATACTTACCTCAATCACCCTCACCGTATCTCAAGACCTGGCTATTATGAGCCGCCCAAACCTCTCCACTCACTCGTTGATTTTTGGCAATCTTCCAAGGCATGTAGTTATGAATGCGCATAATTGCAAAGAATTGAGAATAATTTATTTTGGAGGTAGTTCTATGNTCTTCCAAGGCATGTAGTTATGAATGCGCATAATTGCAAAGAATTGAGAATAATTTATTTTGGAGGTAGTTCTATCATTGTTGCTCGCATTTAGAAACCAAGATAAAAAAATAATAATTACTTAAATAAATAGCGTACTCGTATATGGCTGTGCAAATATTACTGACGCGACATAATTGTAATTTTAATTTTGGCACAATATAAATTCCTATTCGAAAGTATTATACCTGAACAAAGAATGATTGCAACACGAATGTGTGATTTAGGATTCTACAGAGTTGCTTTTTACTGCGTTAAAAATAACATCATTGAGTTGGTGAAAATCTAGATGGATTGATAGCTGCATCAANTCTTCCAAGGCATGTAGTTATGAATGCGCATAATTGCAAAGAATTGAGAATAATTTATTTTGGAGGTAGTTCTATGATTGTTGCTCGCATTTAGAAACCAAGATANGGAGGTAGTTCTATGATTGTTGCTCGCATTTAGAAACCAAGATAAAAAATAATAATTACTTAAATAAATAGCGTACTCGTATATGGCTGTGCAAATATTACTGACGCGACATAATTGTAATTTTAATTTTGGCACAATATAAATTCCTATTCGAAAGCATTATACCTGAACAAAGAATGATTGCAACACGAATGTGTGATTTAGGATTCTGCAGAGTTGCTTTTTACTGCGTTAAAAATAACATCATTGAGTTGGTGAAAATCTAGATGGATTGATAGCTGCATCAANCAGAGTTGCTTTTTACTGCGTTAAAAATAACATCATTGAGTTGGTGAAAATCTAGATGGATTGATAGCTGCATCAAATCATTTGCCCGTCTCTCTTGAGCATTTTGTATTTTATGTTTTCACTTAAGGATAAAGTGAAGAATTGCAAACATATAAGCAAATCAAGCGAAGATCAAACCTCCGTCAAATTTCGTGCAAACTAAATTGTTAAGAACTGAACTGAATTAGTGCACATTAAATAGCTGAAAATCTCGTCAACTGAAGAGAGTGAAAACCTAGGGATATTTTAAATTGAAAACTGACTTACTTAGTTGCTTTGAAATCCGTGGATATGTTTAGTTCACAATTGATTCGTAAAGCGAGTGAAATCCAACTGGTGTTTTCATTTGCCTAATACTATTTGTTTCTCTCACACTGAAAATTATTTACAGTGAATTCGTGTACGTGGAGATGCTTATTGATAGCGTAGTCCCTAAATAGTCCATAGATATAAGCAAAGTAAGTGAATGAAATGTGAATTTTATCACCCGTCGAATTTTTAGAATAGAATGTTTCTCGTAAAAATTTAAGACTGTTGAAGTACAGCAAACCTTTTTAAAATATTTTGCTTTCAGTGCAATGATATATAAGGATTTAAGGAAATAGCAAATTCTCTGGAGAAATAACTCTAAATACTCTTTCTGTCTTAATAATTAACATTTGTCTTTAAATATTTTGCAGAATACATAGAAAACAGTTATTCTAACTTGTGGTTTAACTTCAGCTGAAATATGTATTGAAGTTACAGGAATAATTTTCTTTGATACCAGAAATTATGTCCGCTTGCAATTAACGCTGTAATGTTTGCGTTATTGCCTTTAAACTTTATTGTGAAACTTGAATTTTAAGTAAGAAAAAACCAATGTATTATTGTGCAGAAGTTATTCTCCGTGACTTCAAAAATGATTTTAATTTGTAGCTAAACACATTAGGTATAAACTTATATTAATTTTCTAAACCAGATAAAAATTTAATTTACCCGTTATTCCCTTGTACTAAAAATTAATATTGCAACGACCTGTAGCTCAAACCAGGCATTCCCAGGGCGTTACAAAGAAAAACCACTGGATAACATTAAAATCTTCATAACTTCACATTGTCTAACCAACGTGGTCATTCGCCTTAACAGCAGAGTAAAAATACATAATGTAATAACATTTATGCAGGATATTGCGGTGTAAAGGGATTTGTATTTAAAATTTGTACCATTAAGTGAATATTACGTAGTGTTGCTAGGCAAATTAGGAGTGGCTGACGGGCAGATAATCGGTCAAAATGAGACGCATATATATGTTATACTTACATTTACTAGAATTCTGGGACCGAAAACTCATGTAGAATTTCCTAATAGTCAATATCATAAATACTAAACCTTTCTCTGTGCCATTACTCTTGATAACTTTTTAAATATAAATAATTCCCTTCTGTTACTGATTTTTGTTATTAGAATTTAATGAAAACAGAATTGTAGTTCTGGCACGTGATTATGCAAATTGTTCAACATTTTTTATCAGGAAACGTTTTTGTCTGCATGTTAAGACGCATTAAGCACAGAGAGAATATAATGATTTTTTTTGCTGCTCAGACTATAATGATTTTGACTATAATGTAGGCAGAAGAGTAGGACTTGATAATGACACCACCAACTGAACTAAACTGCTCGAGTGTTTGTCTCGCGGGTTCGATCTGCGCTGTTCATCAGTGCTCTCCGGGGAGGCAACAGGCCGTGATGCAGCCAGCCCTTATCAACAGCAGGGGCCACCTCTCCCGGGCTATTATCGATACTGTTCTCCCTCCCCTCATCAATCTTCCACACAGGCCGCCTTCGCGACTTCCCCCGCCGGGCTTTGCGCCTCTCGCATCATATTTCTCAAAGCGAAACCCGCGCCTCCCCCACCCTGCCACCCTTTCAGCCTAACCTTCTTTATCCGACTTATTTCTCCTTTCTCGCCCCTCCTCATTGGTCCGTCCGTCTGTAATTCATCAGCTTTGTCGATATAGTCTATTCGCGGTTTCTTCACACTTTTTGAATCAGACCTTTGAAAAATCAACCAAAATATGACGTGTCTGGTTGTTTCTTAAATATGCCCGTATCACAAGCGTTTTATACTTGCGTTAACTAAGAAGTTCCTAACTTTTTAGTTAAATTTAATTAAAAATGGCCTTACTTTTAGTTAAAATTGACTTTTATTTATATTCCATCAATAAATTATAATATCTCATTTATAATTAATGTAAATAAAATAGGGAGAAAATACGTGTGTTGGCAATGCCTGGTAAGAAGTAGTTCTTATACAAAATAAAATTACAGTGAATGCGCACGAATCCGGCGCACTGTCCATTTGGTGTAATTTTGTGTACTTGGTGAAAACTTTGTTTACATTAGGTGGGGGAATATCCTGGAAGTAGAACTTAAGCAGGGCTTCTGAAAAGTCGGAAGAAACCGTAAACCCTTCGTTTTTTTTTTTTATCCTTTTATATAAACGTCTCTGCTCACTTTTCTCCTTGCCTCGTTCCCTAAAGCCCCTTTCCTTTCCTTCACACATATCGATATTTAATTCTCGTATATATTCCTCTTGTTGATCCCTTCTGCTTTATTTGTCCATGGAAATAACCTGTGCTCCGTTCCGCATTAAATATTTTATGAAACTTCGAAGTAAAATAGTTCACACCAAATGTGTATCTGTTTAATTTTAATATTATTTCAGGAATATGAAGCTGTTAATTTCCAAATTTTATGAACTCGGCAGTTTCGTCAGTAATAAAAAATGTGCATCCGTGTCGTAGTTATTGTGGTTGCAATTCTTAATTTAATTTTGCTAAGCGTAATAGTGGAAGTAACATTTTATCGGTTTTCAAATCACAACCGTTTTTAAATGTTTATTTATTTAATTTAACTACAAGGGCCAGTCAATATACCAGATATACGTAAGTGATAATGAAGTGGTAGAGATTTATAAAACTGATTTGATTGCGCCTTTTGTGGAGTTTGTCCTATGGTACCTCCGTTTTGAATATAAGTTACCACCATTGCTTGCAGTTATTACTTTAATATTTTTAGTGCGAACTTCGTTTTCTTTATATGTTGGCTATACTTGCATGATACAACTGGTCAGATAATTTATTAACAGACGACAGTCTTACGTTAGTTTTAAGGGTGCACGTAGTAAAGTAATCGAAGAGCAATTTAGCAAATAAATACTGCAGATAGCAAATCTATAAACAACATTAACGTGCCAAATTAAATACAAACAAAAAATTTAATCAAAAATTTTATTTCCGGTTTCTAAGGAAGAAGTGTTAAAAAAATATATAATCCTCTTTTGCCGGTGCCGTTATTCACTGGCTTCTTTCTGTGAAAAAAAAAAGGTTTGAATATTGCCTGACCCGTTAATCAGACATGCACCATTGCAGAACTTTGTTGTTTCATACCACTGTTGCACGGAACCCACAGAATGACATTACGAAAGATGTTGGTCTTAACGCGTTCCTGAATATGGGAACACGTCAGATACCAAAACACCGTAACTGTTTTACNTTACGAAAGATGTTGGTCTTAACGCGTTCCTGAATATGGGAACACGTCAGATACCAAAACACCGTAACTGTTTTACAGAGTTGATCTGTAAATATTGCCCTCATTCGTTTTATTACTGGAACTGTTGTTTTTGTGTCGGATCCGTTGTGTTTATTGACTAAAATCATTTGAAGGCTTCCCAGAATTTAATTTGCAAATATACTGATAACGCTCATATTTTATTTCGTTCTGCTCCCTTTATGATTTATGTTACATNCAGAATTTAATTTGCAAATATACTGATAACGCTCATATTTTATTTCGTTCTGCTCCCTTTATGATTTATGTTACATTCTCAGTATTTTGAGACGTGCATAATAGCTCTCCGAATGTGTAAGTCCAACATATCCAACTTACAAATGGTTTCTACAAATTCCCAGTGAATCTGACTGCCCCATGTCACCGACTATGAGCGTATATCACTGGTTTCCCACAGTGACACTGATAGCAACAATTTAAATTTAAAAAAAAATAATTTATTGCTGTGTCTTTGGATTTGATAGGCTGCACGCGTTTTGTGAATCAGAGCTTGTGATAACTTTATACAGAGACGCATGTTCTTGATCCTTGCCCACGAATATCTTAAGTTTTCATGTTAAGTTTTTCATGATTAACTAGTAGTATGGAATGACATGGGATATGAAATTTTTGCACATAATTTGAACTCTAGCTGTTTACAGCAGGAAGCTACAAGGACCAAGGAACATTACATCCTACAATTATTTCGCATATTTGTCTTAGCAGTAGATTCATGTGGGATATGTTAACTTGGCCTTCTAGTTTGCGTAACAGTTCGTAAACTGCAGGACGTTTTTGATTCAGATGTATTCAAATATCTGACATAATAAGATCATTACTGACAATACAACGCAAGTAAGAGTACTGACTGCATAATACTTAGAGATACGTGAATTTCAAGAAAATAATTTGGTAGTAGCCGAGAATTTTCAGTCCTTTACATACAGCCACAGTTATTTATTCACTGGTTTCTACCATTGTGTGAGATTATTTATTCTCTGCAACGTGGTTGCTCGTGACACTTTCAAGATATTTCTTCCGGTTTATTACTGACAAGATAGGTAAACAGGATGTCGAATATACTGTGGCACAATCATAAAAATGTCACTAGAGTATACATACTTGAAGTTAAGCGTGATAGTGAAAAATTTGCGGAATTCACGTACATCTGATAATACTCTATATGCATTTGCTGAATGTGTGCCGTATTGAAAAATTGTCAAAATAAAAACGTTAATTTCCATAAGGACTTGTGTAGAAAGTTTCCGTTATGAAGCATGCCGTAACCGTTTCGTTACTAAACTGTATACATGCATACTCTCTGTTACTCACTTCTCTTTTGTCCTCTTGTAGTATGGAGAGAACCTTTGATGTTCTGAGCGATGCCAGTTGGTATGGTTCCCGCTAAATCATTCTGATAAAGTTCCGTGTAAGGATTTTAAATGAATTTGTTTTAAAATCTAGAGTTTGCTTTTAGGCCATGGATTATGTTGATTTAATAAATCCAAAAATACTTAAATTATGTGGGAGGGGTTTGTATTTCATTTTATACATGTGCATCGGTCTGTATGTATCAAATGTTTAATGATTGAACACTCGGTTGAAAAATAATTAAATACATAGTTGCTTTAACGTAATACATATATTTTGTAAAAAAAAATTTTTCNGAACACTCGGTTGAAAAATAATTAAATACATAGTTGCTTTAACGTAATACATATATTTTGTAAAAAAAAATTTTTCATTCTTTTATATTATATAAGTAAACAAAAACTGTGGTTCAAATTAACATTACACATAAGCACTGAATTAAATCAGCCGCAAATTTGCAATTATCATTACATATAAATTGCATCGAAGATTCTTTTTAGATTGTGAACATTTCCTCTAAAACACTATTTGGTCTCGTATTATCAAATAATTTTTTGTTTATTTTAAATTTATGAACGCTGGTTTTCGGATAACATGGCTATGAAATCAGGTTTTTTTTTTATTCTCGTATTGTTGTACAATGTTTATACGTCTTTTAGAAAAGAAAATGCCAGCTTTATGATTTAAATTATTTTAATGTAATATGACTGGGTATTTAAAGTGCGGTGCCAGCACAATTAAACTCACCCACCGTACCTCTTTATCATTACTTGAATATTCAAGATATAGTCCAAAACGTAAAATGGACCCCAGTTCATTCACACTGTGTTATACATGCGGATATCCTAAACCAGAGATCGGCATTACTTCAGTTGCAATTATATTTCCAGTCATAAACGGGAAGGCGTTTATAACAGAAATATTTTAGTTGAAAAATAATTTAATTGTTGAATTTTGTGAATGGTTGACGGCATCAAGACAGATGTTCGGCAATCAGTAAGGCTGTTAAGCAGCTCATCAATGCAGTTTAGCTGTCGACCCCTGCCCTAACGCGTTACTCATCTTTAACAATCAGTGGCTCCTTGCTGCTTGGTATGCAGAACGTAGGTTCCAGTCGGAAGGGTCAAACACTTCTAAGTAGGCACAGAGCGAAGGGTAAGTGGACAGAGAGGTCGGCACGGAATACATTAAAACACTCGCCTGTCTTGCCAGTCGGCAGGCTGGCCACGTGTTAATTCCAAATTACCGGCCCTTCCCTAGCTGAAGATTGGCACTCCTGCCGTGACACCAGTTTTATGTAAACACAGTTGCCGCGTAATTATATTTACGGGGTGAAATTATATCCTGTTATTCAGAATGTCGCTACGACGGGCATTCGAATACCTCGTGAATGTCTTTATGGCCGTGTTTGAATTGGCCCAGAGAGCGCTCTGTCGTGTACTCGCTCTTGTGGATGACGCCACAGAGAGCGCTCTCTGGTCGTCTCGAGTTGTCGGAGAGCGCGAGAAAGAACAAGGGTACAAAATTGTGTACTCGCTGTGCGGTCTGGTGCTCTTTGGCGTCCACCATGTCCTTTTACAACTATTATGTAAGGCTATTTCAGACGGCGGATAAGTTAAATATTTTTAAGGCATCGTATTTTATCAGATTAATTGTTAACCTGTATTTTATTTTATAATGTTATAATGTAACTGTTTTGGTAATTANTTTACGGGGTGAAATTATATCCTGTTATTCAGAATGTCGCTACGACGGGCATTCGAATACCTCGTGAATGTCTTTATGGCCGTGTTTGAATTGGCCCAGAGAGCGCTCTATCGTGTTCTTGCTCTCGTGGATGACGCCACAGAGAGCGCTCTCTGGTCGTCTCGAGTTGTCGGAGAGCGCGAGAAAGAACAAGAGTACAAAATTGTGTACTCGCTGTGCGGTCTGGTGCTCTTTGGCGTCCGCCATGTCCTTTTACAACTATTATGTAAGGCTATTTCAGACGGCGGATAAGTTAAATATTTTTAAGGCATCGTATTTTATCAGATTAATTGTTAACCTGTATTTTATTTTATAATGTTATAATGTAACTGTTTTGGTAATTACAAATGTTAACTGCACTCAGGCCGTGTCTCAATTAAAAAGAGCGCTCTCTTTCGCATTACCCAATGAGTAAGCTCCTTCGTACGCTTTCGCTTTCTTGATTTCTGGATTGAGGACAATGTTCTCTCTCTCTATCTTTCTCTTTGGTAAACAAACATAGTATACGACAAAACGGCAATTATAGTTCATGCAAACATGTGCGTGGAAAATTTAAATAGACCTAAGAGTCANTCTCTTTCGCATTACCCAATGAGTAAGCTCCTTCGTACGCTTTCGCTTTCTTGATTTCTGGATTGAGGACAATGTTATCTCTCTCTGTCTTTCAGTTTGGTAAACAAACATAGTATACGGCAAAACGGCAATTATAGTTAATGCAAACATGTGCGTGGAAAATTTAAATAGACCTAATAGTCAGAAAGTCCTTTGTGCATTGTTTTAAATTTTAAGAACCTTTTAGCCTACTTTCCTAAGGAAAAATAGGCTTATTTAATCTCCTGAANCGTGCCGTAAGCCGACGTGCAGCCAACTACATTACAGAGGTAGGATTCGGAACATCAACATCGATAGTAATCAGCATAAAATTTTGGTAGACTGGGTGTAGGTTTACTGAACTTTGTATGGCGGCAGTATCTATGCAAGCATCAAAAGAGCTTACACAAGCTATATGTTTATATTGTCGCAATTTTAAAAACAAGGGTCTGGCCCTTTTTAAAAAACATAGCTTATCAATTTGTATGGCCTACCACAATTCAATTTGTTTCCCAACTTAGTTTGAAAAATATCGCTTGTTTTCCAAAATATAACAACATTTTATTTATTCGTGTGATACCATCTTACGAAAAGGCAGACAAAAGATATCCTGTGTATACACATTATATTGTTTTAATAGATACTGCTATCACAGAACGTAAAGTTAAAATTGGTTATTGATTTCATACATATAAATACTAAATTAATTTATAATGCCATTTGCAAAATAAAGTGCCTCTTTCACTACACTTTAAACATATCAGTTAACATATGGCTTTCTGTAGTACTACTTGTATGCCAAATTTGGATGTAATCGGTTTATGTTTTCCCGAGATATGACTAGACTTTATTAGTTCATGTGGTACTACCATACAACATAGTGCAATAAAGAGGCTCTGGATAGATGCACTTTGATTATTGTAATACTCACTGGCAGCATACTAAGTAAAGGTGAAATTTGTTGCATGGTTTCATAAATTTGGCATAGTAGTCTAGAACGTTTATATGGCTGCCATTTTAAAAATATTCGTCTGAACCACTAAATATTATCAATTTACATTACCTACTGTAGCATTACTTGAGTGCCAAATTTTGTAGGATTCAGTTTATTTTTCCCAAAATAATAAATAAAATTTTAATTTATACTTTGGTGCTATCTGATAAAATGGAGGACGAAAAAGGCTACATATTAATATATTTGATGTATGTAAAATAAACATTCAGCTTTACAAGTTTAGTCTGAATTTGTTAAAAGGTATACTAGGTAGTGCAAATAAGCCTAAAACATTTATTTTTCCGCCATTTTGGAAATTAGTGTTTTACCGATTTATATTATGAATATGAATATGGCCTAAAATAATATTACTTGCATGCCAAATTTGTTAGGAATAGGTGCTTGGTTACTAAAATTCTACTTAATATTATAAATACGAAAGTCTGTGTGTGTGGGTGTTTGTTACCACTCAGCTCCATAACGGCAGAACGGATTTTGATGAAATTTGGTATGTAGGTACTATAGGTCCTGAAATAGGACATAATATACTTTTATCCCGGAAAGTTGTATGGTTCTTGTGGAATAACAACAAAACCTAATTCCGCAACGGCTGGGAACGTGACCGAAATATTTTTTTTCCTCTGGTGTCAGAGTTTATCACGCCGCCCAAGGACCTCTGAAATGGCTTTACGACTGCTTTCAATCGATAACAACCGGGACCGAATATTTAACGTGCCCTCCGAAGCCCGGAAGAGCTCAGATGTTATGCCACTAAACGGTCACCTATCCCAATGTGTGCCGCTGGGAACGTAATTTTGGTGATCGATTAAGATCCCTCAGCCAAGCACACAAAGTAGTACCTAGGTTTACTTTTTTCTGAAGCTATAACTTTATGAAACTCATGTTTTGATAATGATACATTGACGCTGGAAAGCGGAAATGTGGTAACTACGCGATAGTTACACTGATACACTCCAAAAACAATACCCTGATTCTTGGCTATCGGGTAACAAATATTTCCTTTCTTTTGGGTTACCGTAATTAGTTAAAAACCTAGGTCAACATAGTAAAATTGTATCATTCTCTTTTCACATAAATGAATTGCCTTTTCCCATTTTATTTATAAGTGTATCATTGTAAAACTGAATCATACCCGGGCGAAGCCGGGCCGGTTCGCTAGTGTAACAAAAACTTTTTTTTTTAATGTTGCACTATCTTAAAAAATTGTGGATTCATAGCAATATCACTTTACAAATCCAATGCCTACATAATGCACTGCGAAATTACAAATTTAATTTAAATATGTTCATTGGTTGCTGAGATGTAACATTAAAACTTCATTTAATCAATTTGCACTTTCATTCAAAATGGTGGACCAATAACATTATTGGCTTTTAATTTCAATTCATATATCATGCACTGTAAACGTACAAAATTTGGTTTACATTTGTAAAATGTTCCACAGATATAATGGGAAATATTTATTATTTCAATTTGCGCTATTTTCCCAAATTGATAACAAATAACAGTATCGCTTTCTTAATCAAATGCTTATATCATGCATTGTCAACGTACTAAACATAGTTAAAATCGGATAAATAATTTCCGAGATATAACAGAATGCCATACATTTTAAAATTACCGGAATTTTAAAAATATGTACCCTGTGCGATTGAAAGCTAGATGCATCTCTAATAATATCGCTATCAATGTGACGTCAAAACTAACCTGCTATCTAACATATTAAGCACTCCATTTAAGTTATTTGCATCTAGGTATAGGAAAGTAGGCTCATTAGTTATATAGATAACTTTTTCTTTAAGCATAAATGGTTCTACCTCCAAATGGTCTTATTGAGAGCAATAAACACGTATTGCGACCAAACCTATTACACATTATTACATACAGTTATAAAGTATATTTTACATATGTCAGAGCGCTGTCGATTTCTCTCCGTCTCTCTCCGAGAAATAGAATCGACCGGACACCTATTTTTGTGGTGTCATTCACAAGAACGAGATCATGAGATAACGCTTTCTGGTCTAACTTATAAACGGTTTCAACAAGACAATTTGGCAGTAGAATTATTCGAGCTGTAAAAAGAGAATTAAAGTTTGAAACAATTTACAGAATAGTATTTAACTATTATTCTATTCGTCCACGCGTATGTTTGCACTCATTATAAGAGCCTCTTAAAACTTTAATATGTTTCCATCGTATGCTGTGTTTGTTTACCAAAAAGCGAGCACATCGTCCCAAATCGAGAGAGCGAGGGAGCGAGAGCGTGCGGAAGTGCTGGCTAATGCAAAAAAAGAGTACTATTTAAATTGTGACACAGCCTATACAGTATAAGACAAGCAAACTAATTGTTTTTTTTTATGAACGGCAATGCAAAGAAAATGGCGAGCGTATCAAGGTAATTCAAGCAAACACAGAGAAAAAATAAGCATTAAAATGTACCGAAAATGAGAAATATTAGATTATATTAGTTATATTTATGCACAAGTATGCGGTGACAGGGATGTATTTCAAAGGTTTATTTTTTCCACTATAATATAATAGAACGCTTCGCTCTAACGACGATACGGACGATGGACACGGTTACGGTTTTATTACTGCGATACTCCACTCACGGTCACTTAGAACTTTTCTGAAGCCCTGCTAAAGTTACACTTCCAAGATATTCCTCCGCCTCGTACAAACAAAGTTAAGAACATTGCACCAGAAAGCCGATGTACCGCATTCGTGCGCACTCAGTATAACAACGTTTTGTAAAGAACTATTTCGTAATAGGCATTACCAACACACCTGTTTTCTCTGTGTCTTTGTTGTTATTAGTTATGAATGAAATATAATAATTAATTGAAAAATATAAGTAAAACTAAAATCTAACCAAAAATAAGGCACTTTTGGGCAAACACAAGTATAAAACACTTGTGATACATGACATAATTACGAAATAAAAAATCACGTCTTATATAGGCAGATTGTTCAAAGGTTTGATTCAAAAAGTGTGCAGAAACCGCGAATAGTCAATACTTCATGATCCTCAAAATAAATTAGGGAGCAAGGTCTAACTAAAAACTTGTATTGTAAATATAAGTAAATTTATTTTAAAAGTGTTATGTGGAAATGTACACTGATGGCCATTAAAATTCCAACGTCAAGAAGGACCTTACATTGGGGGAATGCTAAGAGCAAGGAAGGACAATGACGTGATTAGATCGGACGACGACTGGGCACCCGCTGCCATAACGGATAAACTTTGAGCAAGCATCGACGTAATACTGCTGTAATACTGCTGCTTCACGACACTGTATTGAGAGGAAAAGATGCTCAATGCAGTGTCGTGAAGCAGCAGTAATTGCCGTACGTAGTGGTGTCACACAGTACTGATTTCCACCATGTTATGTACATCATACCGAGCTGCAAGAGTATTCATGTCACCTGTGTATGATGGGTATTCTGTTCAATAAACCTGGTNTTATGTACATCATACCGAGCTGCAAGAGTATTCATGTCACCTGTGTATGATGGGTATTCTGTTCAATAAACCTGGTTGTGATAGCTTACGGCCTTCTTGGTGTTGCAATTTTAATGGCCAGCAGTGTATAAATTCCATGCATAATCGAAATTTTACTATGTTTACATAATATGTGACACAAAACTCTGTGTACCAACTGAAAAAAAAAATTAAAACTCAGCGAGCAGATTGTAGATATCAGAAGCGTTCTCAATCCTACGCGACAACACAAAGAGAGCCATAAAGATATGCCTTACAAAATACCACACAAAGAAAATTACTAGCAACTGTCGTTGCACCGGTCGTTATAATAAAGACACTCAGTGAGTATCTTTAAGCAAGCTTTAGGTACAGAACAGGGCCCCATGCCGCATCGCCATCCTGGATACAAGGGCCGAACTGCCTGCCAGTTTCAAAGAGGCGTTCACGGGGCAGTCCAATCGCACAAATTCAAGAATTTATGGTCCCGTCCTATAAAAAAAATTCTAGGCGACATTAGGTGTTCACAAATGTCACTGTAAATAAGTTTTATATGACCCAAAAGGAAAGGGGTGAGGATNTTCTAGGCGACATTAGGTGTTCACAAATGTCACTGTAAATAAGTTTTATATGACCCAAAAGGAAAGGGGTGAGGATATGGCCTGCTTGTACTAGCAAGTTCCACAGCCATAATTTATACTACTAAGAGGCAAGTCTGTCACTTTATATGCGCTCCCAGGATGTCACACCTACCTCGACGTTCTTTAAGAAGACAACTCTCCTCTCAGTTTCTTTTCGGGGTGACAGGTGACCTTGAAAATTAGGGCGTCATTTTTAGTAGCGAGGATGCTTCCCATAATGCAATGGTGGCCATCTTCTTTTTAAATATGGGGCCACATTTAAAATGTTTTCCTTTAAGCATGCCACCAAAAATATGTATTGTTATTGTAAGAATAAATAAAAACAGAAAATTTTGTACACTAAATGTATTTTATTAGTGCAGAACAGTACGGAACTTATTAATGGATAATGTGTGTAATATCACACTTAAAATATGCTAGTAACAACTTTTTAATATAATNCCAACTACATTACAGAGGTAGGATTCGGAACATCAACTTCGGTAGTAATAAGCATAAAATTTTGGTAGACTGGGTGTAGGTTTACTGAACTTTGTATGGAGGCAGTATCTATGCAAGCATCAAAAGAGCTTACACAAACTATATGTTTATATTGTCGCAATTTTAAAAACAAGGGTCTGGCTCTCTTTAAAAAGCATAGCATATCAATTTGTATGGCCTACCACAATTCAACTTGTTTCCCAACTTAGTTTGAAACATATCGATTGTTTTCCAAAATATAACAACATTTTATTTATTCGTGTGATACCATCTTACGAAAAGGCAGACAAAAGATATCCTCTGTAGACACATTATATTGTTTTAATAGATACTGCCAGCACAGAATGTAAAGTTAAAATTGGTTAATTGATTTCATACATATAAATACTAAATTAATTTATAATGCCATTTGCAAAATAAAGTGCCTCTTTCAATACACTTTAAACATATCAGTTAACATATGGCTTTCTGTAGTACTACTTGTATGCCAAATTTGGATGTAATCGGTTTATGTTTTCCCGAGATATGACTAGACTTTATTAGTTCATGTGGTACTACCATATAACATAGTGCAATAAAGAGGCTCTGGATAGATGCATTTTGATTATTGTAATACTCACTGGCAGCATACTAAGTAAAGGTGAAATTTGTTACATGGTTTCATAAATTTGGCACAGTAGTCTAGAACGTTTATATGGCTGCCATTTTAAAAATATTCGTCTGAACAAGTAAATATTACCAATTTACATTACCTACTGTAGTATTACTTGAGTGCCAAATTTTGTAGGATTCAGTTGATTTTTCCCGAAATAATAAATTAAATTTTAATTTATACTGTGGTGCTGTCTGATAAAATGGAGGACGAAAAAGGCTAAATATTAATATATTTTATGTATGTAAAATAAATATTCAGCTTAACAAGTTTAGTCTGAATTTGTTAAAAAGTATACTAGGTAGTGCAAATAAGCCTAAAACATTTATTTTTCCGCCATTTTGGAAATTAGTGTTTTACCGATTTATATTATGAATATGAATATGGCCTAAAATAACATTACTTGCATGCCAAGTTTGTTAGGAATAGGTGCTTGGTTACTAAAATTCTACTTAATATTATAAATATGAAAGTCTGTGTGTGTGTGTGTATGTTTCTTACCACTCAGCTTCATAACGGCAGAACGGATTTTGATGAAATTTGGTATGTAGGTACTATAGGTCCTGAAATAGGACATAATATACTTTTATCCTGGAAAGTTGTATGGTTCTTGTGGAATAACAACAAAACCTAATACCGCAACGGCTGGGAACGTGACCGAAATATTTTTTTCCTCTGGTGTCAGAGTTTATCACGCCGCCCAAGGACCTCTGAAATGGCTTTACGACTGCTTTCAATCGATAACAACTGGGACCGAATATATAACGTGACCTCCGAAGCCCGGAAGAGCTCAGATGTTATGCCACTAAACGGTCACCTATCCCAATGTGTGCCGCTGGGAACGTAATTTTGGTGATCGATTAAGATCCCTCAGCCAAGCACACAAAGTAGTACCTAGGTTTACTTTTTTCTGAAGCTATAACTTTATGAAACTCACGTTTTGATAATGATACATCGACGCTGGAAAGCGGAAATGTGGTAACTACGCGATAGTTACACTGATACACTCCAAAAACAATACCCTGATTCTTGGCTATCGGGTAACAAATATTTCCTTTCTTTTGGTTTACCGTAATTAGTTAAAAACCTAGGTCAACATAGTAAAATTTTTATCATTCTCTTTTCACATAAATGAATTGCCTTTTCCCATTTTATTTATAAGTGTATCATTGTAAAACTCAATTGTACCCGGGCGAAGCCAGGCCGGTTCGCTAGTGTAACAAAAAACTTTTTTTTTTAATGTTGCACTATTTTAAAAAATTGTGGATTCATAGCAATATCACTTTAAAAATCCAATGCCTACATAATGCACTGCGAAATTACAAATTTAATTTAAATATGGTCATTGGTTGCTGAAATGTAACATTAAAACTTCATTTAATCAATTTGCACTTTCATTCAAAATGGCGGACCAATAACATTAGTGGCTTTTAATTTCAATTCATATATCATGCACTGTAAACGTACAAAATTTGGTTTACATTTGTAAAATGTTCCACAGATATAATGGAAAATATTTATTATTTCAATTTGCGCTTTTTTCCCAAATTGATAACCAATAACAGTATCGCTTTCTTAATCAAATGCTTATATCATGCATTGTCAACGTACTAAACTAAGTTAAAATCGGATAAATAGTTTCCGAGATATAACAGAATGCCATGCATTTTAAAATTGCCGGCATTTTAAAAATATGTACCCTGTGCGATTGAAAGCTAGATGCATCTCTAATAATATCGCTATCAACGTGACGTCAAAACTAACCTGCTATCTAACATATTAAGCACTCCATTTAAGTTATTTGCATCTAGGTATAGGAAAGTAGGCTCATTAGTTATATAGATAACTTTTTCTTTTAGCAGAAATTGTTCTACCTCCAAATGGTCTTATTGAGAGCAATTAACACTTATTGCGACCAAAACTATTACACATTATTACATACAGTTATAAAGTATGTTTTACATATGTCAAGGCCTTTAAATACAATGCCTTATCAAATATTTAGCTTAAATCTTCCGAAATAATCTTACTTCAGAGTTGTAAAAAAAAATTAATGTCAGAGCGCTCTCGATTTTTCTCCGTCTCTCTCCGAGAAATAGAATCGACCGGACACCTATTTTTGTGGTGTCACTCACAAGAACGAGATCATGAGATAACGCTTTCTGGGATAACTTATAAACGGTTTCAACAAGACAATTTGGCAATAGAATTATTCCGGCTGTAAAAAGAGAATTAAAGTTTGAAACAATTTACAGAATAGTATTTAACTATTATTCTATTCGTCCACGCGTATGTTTGCACTCATTATAAGAGCCTCTTAAAACTTTAATATGTTTCCATCGTATGCTGTGTTTGTTTACCAAAAAGCGAGCACATCGTCCCAAATCGAGAGAGCGAGGGAGCGAGAGCGTGCGGAAGTGCTGGCTAATGCAAAAAAAGAGTACTATTTAAATTGTGACACAGCCTATACAGTATAAGACAAGCAAACTAATTGTTTTTTTATGAACGGCAATGCAAAGAAAATGGCGAGCTTATCAAGGTAATTCAAGCAAACACAGAGAAAAAATATGCATTAAAATGTACCGAAAATGAGAAATATTAGATTATATTAGTTATATTTATGCACAAGTATGCGGTGACAGGGATGTATTTCAAAGGTTTATTTTTTCCACTATAATATAATAGAACGCTTCGCTCTAACGACGATACGGACGATGGACACGGTTACGGTTTTATTACTGCGATACTCCACTCACGGTCACTTAGAAATTTTCTGAAGCCCTGCTAAAGTTACACTTCCAGGATATTCCTCCGCCTCGTACAAACAAAGTTAAGAACATTGCACCAGAAAGCCGATGTGCCGCATTCGTGCGCACTCAGTATAACAACGTTTTGTAAAGAACTATTTCGTAATAGGCATTACCAACACACCTGTTTTCTCTGTGTCTTTGTTGTTATTAGTTATGAATGAAATATAATAATTAATTGAAAAATATAAGTAAAACTAAAATCTAACCAAAAATAAGGCACTTTTGGGCAAACACAAGTATAAAACACTTGTGATACATGACATAATTACGAAATAAAAAATCACGTCTTATATAGGCAGTTTGTTCAAAGGTTTGATTCAAAAAGTGTGCAGAAACCGCGAATAGTCAATACTTCATGATCCTCAAAATAAATTAGGGAGCAAGGTCTAACTAAAAACTTGTATTGTAAATATAAGTAAATTTATTTTAAAAGTGTTATGTGGAAATGTACACTGATGGCCATTAAAATTCCAACGTCAAGAAGTACCTTACATTGGGGGAATGCTAAGAGCAAGGAAGGACAATGACGTGATTAGATCGGACGACGACTGGGCACCCGCTGCCATAACGGATAAACTTTGAGCAAGCATCGACGTAATACTGCTGTAATACTGCTGCTTCACGACACTGTATTGAGAGGAAAAGATGCCCAATGCCGTGTCGTGAAGCAGCAGTAATTGCCGTACGTAGTGGTGTCACACAGTACTGATTTCCACCATATTATGTACATCATACCGAGCTGCAAGAGTATTCATGTCACCTGTGTATGATGGGTATTCTGTTCAATAAACCTGGTTGTGATAGCTTACGGCCTTCTTGGTGTTGCAATTTTAATGGCCAGCAGTGTATAAATTCCATGCATAATCGAAATTTTACTATGTTTACATAATATGTGACACAAAACTCTGTGTACCAACTGAAAAAAAAAATTAAAACTCAGCGAGCAGATTGTAGATATCAGAAGCGTTCTCAATCCTACGCGACAACACAAAGAGAGCCATAAAGATATGCCTTACAAAATACCACACAAAGAAAATTACTAGCAACTGTCGTTGCACCGGTCGTTATAATAAAGACACTCAGTGAGTATCTTTAAGCAAGCTTTAGGTACAGAACAGGGCCCCATGCCGCATCGCCATCCTGGATACAAGGGCCGAACTGCCTGCCAGTTTCAAAGAGGCGTTCACGGGGCAGTCCAATCGCACAAATTCAAGAATTTATGGTCCCGTCTTATAAAAAAAATTCTAGGCGACATTAGGTGTTCACAAATGTCACTGTAAATAAGTTTTATATGACCCAAAAGGAAAGGGGTGAGGAGATGGCCTGCTTGTACTAGCAAGTTCCACAGCCATAATTTATACTACTAAGAGGCAAATCTGTCATTTTATATGCGCTCCCAGGATGTCACACCTACCTCGACGTTCTTTAAGAAGACAACTCTCCTCTCAGTTTCTTTTCGGGGTGACAGGTGGCCTTGAAAATTAGGGCGTCATTTTAGTAGCGAGGATGCTTCCCATAATGCAATGGTGGCCAACTTCTTTTTAAATATGGGGCCACATTTAAAATGTTTTCCTTTAAGCATGCCACCAAAAATATGTATTGTTATTGTAAGAATAAATAAAAACAGAAAATTGTGTACACTAAATGTATTTTATTAGTGCAAATCAGTACGGAACTTATTAATGGATAATGTGTGTAATATCACACTTAAAATATGCTAGTAACAACTTTTTAATATAATCGTTAATACAAAGTAATAAAGTGGTAAAAAAATATCTCGTGCAACGTGCTACTAATACTACACTCGCGTGGCACAAGTGTCACGCATGCCGCGGGTTGGCTACCCCTGTCATAATGACTGGTTTTATGGATACCTAGCCTTTGACAAGTGTCTGAGGGCACGCTATAAACAAGGAGGTCCGGTCACGTTCCGCCCTCTGTGCAGAACCTTGCGACATTAAACGCTCTCCTTATTACTACAGCCTTCCTCTCTCAAGACCATTACACATTAAACAAAATCCTTTCCATAATTCCTTACTTAAACTTGTACAAGTGCCTCTAACACCGTACTCGCAGCACCCTTGAAGCGATGCCATTTGTGGATCGAAAAAATATATATATTTCAAGGCTAACCCCTGCCCCTCCCGTCTTATGTTGTAAAGAAAATACTTAGTTGGCGGTCGCAATGCACAATACATCAATAAAGCTGAGAAAAATTTAAAGGATTTAATTAAAAAATTCCTTTCTATAATTTTTTTTTTAATCTTTCAATACAGAGAAGATTTACTCTGCACAATGGCAGCCAACTTTACTATCACATTTTTCTCGTTCGTATTTTGAAACTTGTTAGTAAGGATGTGCGTGTACGATCACAGTTTTACCACAATATCGGTAATAATAGTTCTACCATTGTTATTTACATACGGAATTATACGTACAGATGTAAGTGTTATGTATAACAATAAATGTTTTCTGTATTAATGCTACTGGTTCATTGATGATTCTACTGCAGAAGGCAATAAATGGTTTGTCAAATCAATGTTGCTTATTTCATAGACAAAACTATAAAAATGTTTCAGGAATATTTAATTTGGTAATAGTTAAGTGATACTGGGTTGAATTTGTTATATATATATATATATATATATANACACACACATCTGTCCGTATATTTATAGTATTGCAAAAAAATATATCAGACGTATAGTTGTAGACAGAAACACCGAAAGCAATTTAAAAAAAGAGTATTTGAGAATTTTTTTACTACCGTGTTTTTTTTAATGAACCAGTAGGAATTACTTTCAGCAAATTTCAATTGTTAAAGCGATAATGTAGCTGAAATAGGAGAGATATTTTGTTTTGTTTCGACAACTATTTGATTACATGTGGTCTATCAGTCCAATAGATTTAATTCTTGTAATATTTTTAGAGTGAGGCAAATTTTAGAAAGGAAAAAAAAAACATTTGTCCCTAGCTCTGTTGTAATTTAAGTACAAAAATCAATTTCGCTGCACTTAAAAAAAATATTTTGTTAGCAAAATGTTTGGTAATAATTTTTTAATTAAATGCAAAATTTTGTTCACTAAAAAGTTCTCTTAAATATTGTTGTAAATACTATATCATAAAATGTTCATAACTGTTTGACAAAAGTAGTTAACTGGTTTGGTTTCACTGCCAAGTAACCTTCAGCGAAAAAAAAAAATTACTGCAAAATTTTAACTTACTGTTATATTAAATTAACTGTCTCTATATGAGTATACTGACATTCTTAGAATTTTTACGTATCTGAGGTATTATATTTGAAAACGATTAAAGATATTAACTCTGCAGTTGTAAAAAACTATAAACAATAAGCTGTGAACTGTTTGTGTTGTTTTCGTGCGGACGATGACTCTAATTTTAGCCATCCATGCAGTTCGTTGGCATCGACTTACTGAATAGAACAGCTTGAGTTTGTTGCTAGCTATTGGCTAGTATGTTGACGCGAAATTAAATAACAAAGGATAGTTTTTGAGATTGCGTATAATTAAATATATGTAACGGAAAAGATTTAAGGATATCAACACAAATACAAAATTTAAAAAAAATTTAAATCTCTCACAATAATCGGTACAGGTGATGTTAGGGATTAATCAAACGTTTACTCCCATTAACTGAAGAAACTGTTGATTCTAAAAATGTTTGTTTATATATATTTTTTTAGTACTAAACCGGGCAGAAATTTCAACACGTTCACACAGAAACTGGCGTTTCTATTTTGCTACGGCCTGTGAGTTGATTCCTTACGTACGATGTTGACTGCAAGCACTCCATGTACCTCAGCGTGAACAATAAATATTTATATCAGGTTTTTCTGCCAGCTAACCATTGCTGTCAAGTATCAAAAGAGATGCAACTTTTAACGACGCTGTAAAACTGGAGGAACTACATCGTCAGGTTCCGAGCCTCAGACAATCGTAAGATCGGCACGAAACGTATTGAAACCAGACAAGTTCAGTGTGGACTTCAATTTGACCAACCTGTAGGCTTTAAAAAATGACGTCATTAAAATACACAAATAAAATACAGGTTGCCTCGAAAGCAAATAATAAAGGCAAAGTTAAACTTATTTAAAGTTTGAAGCACAAATAAAATAAAGGCACGAAAAGTTTTTTTCAGGTGGTCTGTAATGAAGATAAACTGAAAACATATATTTGACATTATTTCTATCATCGGTTTGCAGTACAGTAAGAAAGATCTACTTTTCTCTCGTTTCCCTATGGAAATGTATCATGGCACGTTTACATTTGACAACAACCTTTTGAAATCACACTTTTAGAAATTAGGCATTTCGTAATTATTCATAATCTATTGTCAACACTCACTGTTGTATCTGCGCTACTGTTGACTGTGAATAATGAAAATTAGTTTTGTGTTTTATATCATTAACTTTTTAATTTTTCGAATTGATATTTTTTTGTTTTATAGAAAACAGGGACAAATTCAGGCTGGCCACCTGCTCCGGTCCTTCTTAAAGATTACTTCTTCTTAAACTTCGCTTTCAAGTATCATGAAAGTTATCAGCTTCGACTTTTTTGTCGCATACTAATTTCTCCGTCATATATTGGATGGCTGATTAGTAAGTGGCTTAAACATTAAAATTCTTGAAATGTTTCATAAATACTACAGCTAAGAAATGTTTGTCATTTGAACGCATAATTCCTTGCACTAGCACTTTTACGAACTCCTTCATACAAGTTGAAAGTTTATAGGTATCGTTAAGTAAATGAGCACATGATCACTATTCTCTATAACATAATATGTTATTTAGTGATTTAAATCGTACCGCGGGATCATGTATCTAGCAAGTCGCAACAATACGAGAGACCCTGATAATAGAATGACTACAAACAAAAAATTGCTGGTGTATACCCAAAGTAGTGTATTAAGAATGTGAAAGGACACTGACTAACATTTGAGTTAACTGCGTCATATACGTACGAATGCATATATGTATGCATTCGTTGCACAAGGTGTCTGTAACCTTTAGGGTTAAAATAATGCATATGGTAGAGGACTCTGACATGAATATTTTGAGATAGGGAACCAATAGTAGGAAATGCATATTCTAGGCGCCACGAGGCCTTGAATAAGTGATACGTATGAGGAACATGTGTGTAAACTCTTTACTGTTCATAACAAATAACTGTTTGCTGATTCGACGGTTGGTGGCGCTAGCGTGCAAAACAATACGAACTGCCTGTGATGTGTCCACTAGGGTAGAGCACGAGAGTATGTAAATTTTTTTTTTCTTATTTACAATTGTAATAGGGGAGGATCGGTGCCTTATACTAATGGTAAAATAAGTGTTATTTTTTAATTAATTCGGTTAACATCTTCTGCCTCCGCACTAGCCTCAAAATTTTAGATTTTATTGAAAAATCTCAGTATTTTTAGTGGCACAATATTCAGCTTAAATTAATGGTAAAAGGGTATAAATTATATGCAATATAAAATTCAGACATTTATTAATAAACTTTAATCGAAAGTAAAAAAAAAAATACAAGGTAATTATTTTTTTTTAATTGTCAATTTGCTCGAAAATCTCTCTTTGTCTCAAATTTAGGCATTTTCTTTCGCGATTCCAATTAGGCTTTTATGGCCCCTAGTCTTGTTTTTGTAGTACATTGAGCAGTGGCAGCTTCTGTCGTCATCTTCACAGCCCGTTCAACAGCTTGAGTATGGCACGGAAGTCGTAACATCAGTTCACCCTCACCACCAGATTGTACGAAATATTGAATTTCTTGGTCAGAGAAGATTTTCATAATCGGAGGTTCAGTTAGTATTTCCTGCCAATTTATCAGATCAATATATATTGATGCATTGAAATTTATAGACGGCACTTCAAACAATCTTGGTGTGGAAGGCTGAGCCATACTGCGTGTCTTTAATATGCGACAGGCTGCCAGTTCACGAATGTGTTTCTTTTCGTCGGTAATCATTGCAAGTAGAATACTCTCTGGATGTGCAAAATAGCCATTACGTTGAATGACAGGATCGATTACCTTTTTCAGGTCTTCTGGCAGGTATCTGGAGGCTAAAATAATGTAGAAAAGATGTCGCGTACCATCTTTTCACGATGGTTTATTCTTAATAAGGAACCAAGATGGAGCATAAACTTTTACTACAAATGTAGCTAAATTTATCAAATTTTCCGATGGCGTCGCTGTTGCCACATACAGACGGAGTATTCTGTTGGCACGTGTAAGCCAACGGGCATGTGACATTTTGCCTGGAGATTTATTCGCCAGATCTTCAGGGAAATCACCTGATAGTACAGCTGTCACAATCTTGTGCAAGTACTGTTGATCTGTACTCAAATCTTGGGCCATTCCTGGAAGCATTTCTCCTTCGATGCGTTGAAATTTTTTAATAGGCAATTGTTCACAAGTTTCGAGCGCTTTACCCAATGTTCCACTGTAAGACTTAGGTCCCGAAGTACACCCGTCAAGATGGAGAAACAAGTGCCTTAGAGGCAGTTCGTTCAAATGTAGTAAACAAATTATCCACTGTAGTGGTTTTTGTAGCCTTTTTTCAAGCAGTCTTATAATACCGCCATACTTTCCAGTATTTACATTCGTTCCGTCACAACCGATGGCCATAAGATGATGTTCGGCAATGCCTTCTTCTGATAGAAACTCGGTTATGGCATTTTCTATTCCTTTAGCGGAACCAACGTGAGGTACTACGTACCCCAAGTAAATAGATCCTGGCTCTTGAATTAGTGAGATGTGCTCCTCAACAGTCATACTCCTGTAGCATTTACCACCTTTTTGGATAATTTTCACAGTTTTGTCTTTTCTTCCATCAAAGTACAAAGCAGAAACTTCTGGAACGGTGACCTCTTCCAATAACTTTTGTCGAGTTTTAGTTCTCTCTCTTCGTAGCTTATGTCTGTCAATGACCTCAACATCTGACCCAATGTCAAACAAAAGTGATGACGCAATCGCTGCTGCTGCCCTATCTGACACTCCATACCTGTCGCAAGTTTTGGATAACGTAGGAAAGTCCACGCATGAGGACTTTTTCCTTTTCTTTTCAGGAACGCCTACGTTTATGGTGCTGTCTGTACTGCTACGCCTTTCGGACGCCGACGATAATAGAGAAGTACTAAGTTCTAAAATAGCTGACGTAGAACTAGTAGTCAATGATGTGCTTGGGCGGTTCTCTCGTTTCTGTCTTCTCGTTAAGGTCTTTTGCATTTTTTTCGTAACAGTTACGTCGATTCCACCTATTACCATATTTCGAGAGGTCCGCTGATCAGTTATAAAGGTTTGTTCTTGTTTAGGGACCTTTCTATCCTTCGTACAGGTACATTGAGCGAATTTCTTGCACTTGCAAGCTGCAATATCAAAAAGTATCTTACTGTTTTGACGAAAACTTTTTAATTCTTCCGGGGAGAGTCTCTTGATAGACTTAAGTAGATTTTTGCACTTTAGATGGTATGCTTTCAACATCTGTACGACTCTTGTGCTTGTAACTGTTGGAATAGATGCAGTTTGCCATATATTTATAATCCTTGATGTCACAATATCTGCTATTTCTGAAAATGTGGGCTCTTTTGCAGTTTCCAGTTGTAATTTTAGTTGATGTCTCGTCCATTCGTAGTACTTCATTACATCTTCATAAGTAGGAAGAACGTTCAATTTAATCTCCCGAGTATCTCCAAAAAGAGGACATTTGAATGCACTCCGAGTTCTTTCCATGTTTCATACACAACAAAATGGCGCAAATGTATTAAGTAACTGGGCGCGCGGCCGTTCACTTCGACAAACAATAGCACACTGACGCGGCGACACGTGTGACGTCAAATTGTCTCTCCACTCGCTTCCGCACTCTGTTTATTTGAAGTAAATAACTTAGAATTAGGCTTTTTTTTGTATTGTGTCGAAAATAGCTGTTGTTGCAACATATCAATAAAATAAAATAGGTGTATGTATTAAAATTTCACATATTTACATGGCGTCAAACTTAAGACAAAAATCCACTTTTTTCAAATATGCAATGACTTTGCGGAGGCAACTACTCTTAGTTAATTCAAGTAATATTTTGCATGAATTAATTTAAGCCTGAAATGCACCTACTTTTCACTATTTCATGACCGTAAAAGGAAAAAAAAAAATTTCGCTCCACCCTAGTGTCCACGGCAGCATTTGTCACTGTTTACAGTTCATGCCTGGGTGCCGACGATAGAGAATTACTCGTCACAGGAACTTGCAGACATGTATTTAGTGTACGGTGCAACAGGTTGTATAATTTCAAATCAAGCTATCGCGAGTACCCTATGAAATAATAACGGCCATAATATAATTTAATAATAAAGAAATTTATAATTTTTCTGAAGCTACTTGTCTTACCAAAAAAATATTAATAGTATACTCATGAAAATTATATTTATCAATGTATTTATAACTGATGTTTCTGTTATACATAAAGCAAGAAACAAAGTATCCAACTAGTTCTTGATATAAATAATATATTTGGTGATCCGTTGTGTGCCAAGACAGATATAAAAAATAATATAACGTTTGTTATAAAGAGTTATGCGTTTCGTTATTTACTTGCCCTATTATCGTCCATAGATAACAAATTATTTTATAACTATAATATTGTGTATTAAAAATTAAATTGAGTTACACCTTAAAAGTACCTAATACATATGTTGATGGGCGTGCTCCTGTTTTACTTATTACAAATAAGAGGCATATATGTAATGTACATAGAATGTACATATAAAAGTTTCGCAACAGACGTCATCCGAATTGGAATACATTTATCGCTGTGCATAAAAACTTACGCGAGACTGGGTCGTTCGAGCCAAAGATAGCTGGCCAGCGTACTAAACAACGACCTGTTCGCACACCAGAATTTGAGGAGATGAGTTTTTGATCGTACTATGGTAGAAGCGCCATTAATAAGCACCCTTCAACTTGCCTGGGAAATACACGCTTTGAAGTAGACAGTGTGGAAAGTACTAAGGGAGCAGCAATTATAACCCTATCACAAGCAACAGGTGCAAGAAGTGTGTCCAAATGATTCTGAACACAGAGTTTAGTCCTGCCAATTGGTTATCCAGTGCTGTACTACAGTACCCAATTTCCTACAGTTTGTATTGCTCATGGATGAGACCTGTTTTATCTGTGATGGTGTTGTCAGCTACCGCAACAGCCATGTCTGGAGTGATGAAAATCCATTCGCCACCCGCGTGTCTGGTCACCAGCAACGATTCTATATCAAGTCGCTGGCTGGAATTGTGCAAAATTGTGTAATAGGAACTTATATTTTGCCGCCCCGTTTAAATGGTCAGCGTTTGCTGCTGTTCAAGATGTGCTGCCAGACTTAATGGAGACTTTACTCCTTGATGTTCATGAGAAGATGTGGCTGCAACTGAACGGGGCGCCAGCCCTCTCCGATGTCGATGTCCGCGAGCACCTGGTCAACAGATTCCCGAATTGTTGGGTTGGAAAGGGAGGTCCTGTCCCATGGCCAGCGTGATCGCCAGATCTCAGTCCGTTAGATTTTTCCTATGGGGACTCATAAAGACGTTGGTGTATGAAACCCCACTAGAAACGGAAGAGGTGGTGGTTGGTAGGGTCCTAGCTGCCTGTCTCGTTGCACAACGGACACTAGGGATATCTGGAAGAGTGTGGCAAGATTACATGCGCCGTTGTCATGAATGTATTGAGACTTTTAGTAGCCACTCTGAAAAATAATTGATCTGAGGCGTAAGTTGTTGCTATGATGTGTATGTTGTTACAATGTGGTGGAAGTTGTTCATGGAAATAAAACATCATCATTTCCGACTATTCGTCCCCTATCTCAAAATACTCCCTTTAGAGCCATCAACCATCTGTATAGCTTTGACCCTAAAGGTTACAGACTACCTGTATATGCATGCACCTCTGTATAAACATTTATACACACATAGAAACACAAAGTATCGTGCCTTACAAAATCTTTCTCCCTACCACCTTATTCGCCCTGCATACGCATATGGCTGAATGCGTCCGTGATAAAAAGTAGGATTGACGAATTAGTTTCCAATATTTTCAACAAGTCGCTTGATCGGCGCATGAATACAAGTCAATAAACTGACGGCCGTGGTTATTTTTACAACGTTGCAGAAGTATACTAAATTAGCAGAAATCACGGCTCTGAAAAGTGTTCTATTAACATTGATAGAGCTATAATACATTTTCGTTTAGTCCCGTTTCCTATATATATATATATATATATATATATATATATATATATCACTATAAGCACATTTTTTTCTTCTCTTTTTTTCGAATAGATTTTATTGCAGGCTACACTTCAATTTTCTACATGCACGCCAGAAATTTTATTTCTTATTGATCGCATTTATTTGTGAGAAAGCATTTTCTTCATGACTGGACCAATCAGAACTAAGATACCTACTATGTTACTGAACGTCCGTGATTCACGGGTATGCGTCACAATTAAAATCGTCCAACCACCAAAGTGGATCTATGGGAAAATTGTTTTGGAATACAACTAGGCGTATCACTTATTAAAAAAAAAAAAAAGTAATTATATACAACACGAACTGTAAATCAACCATCAATCTCTCTGAAGGGTTTTCGGTAGCCTTATCACTGAAGCACCATTCTCGCGCTGTGAGAAAAGAAGCCCGTGATGGCTCGAACCTAAGAGTTGAGTATTCTCGCGAAATTTATCAGCAAAGAATCTGTTTCTGCTTGTGATTCGTAGTACATCAGAATATTCTCTCGTTTACTTTGCATTATATCCGTGTAATTTAAGATTATTCCCCAGAGACCAAATCTCGGACTCATGTATATAACTATAAACATGTGTGTGTACATATACAGGTGAGTCGGGACCGAGTGCGTTAATTTCGTTAGGTGATTCCTTACGAGAAACAAAGCCTAAAGGTATTTGGGCATTTGTCGATTAAGTGAGAATTGTGGCCGCCACATTCCACAGAAAATTGAATTTCAAATTACATTTCGTAAAATGTTTCCTAAACCACTTGAGATTAGGCAACATAATTTCAAACAGTGTTACAGGAATTAGAGACCTTCAACGTGTTTTGAAGGAGGTGGTAATATCATCCCCCTTTACTACGTACTTACTTGGAGTTCATCACCCTTTTTTGGCCGTTACTTTCAAAACACTGAGATGAAATGCATGTTTTAAGTAAATGGAAATGTGAAAAGGAACAAAAAAGTCGTCTTGTCGCCACTAGCTAAAGCTAACGGTTTTCGCAATATCAGAATTTGTATGTTTAAATGTGTGCGTAAGAATGCCTGAGGGATATGCGAACTGACGTACAGTGTAGCATAAGGCTGGCCGCACACCGGTTAGAGAAGACAAGACAAGGCAAGACAAGACAAGACAAAACACCTTTAGACAATACATCTTTAGTCACATTATGGCAACGCAAACCAGTAAGACACAGACGAGATGTCAGACAATAAAGATGCGATGGATGCACTTACGATTTCGGAGTGGATATGTAACCAGGAAATAGGAAATAGGAGATATTGGGTTCATCCATATAATATTTTATTGTACAGCATTGTTTTATTAGAAAATTAACAATTGTTTCTATACATTACAAAAAATTTATTTAAGAACTAGTGAAAAGTCTTGTATTTGTTGAATATTACAATTTAAAATATGATATATCTGAGTGCATATCAGCAGTCTGAGACTGATCATGCGGAGATGTCAAAAGCGAAGCATCGCCTGAAGCAACTGAAACTTCGCTATTTGAACAGGAAATTGGATCGTAGGTGCGAGATGAAGTTAAACTTCTTTCCATTTCTTGCTCGTGCATTAAATTATTCATTGTGGTAACAATTCCCTGTCTAAATGTTCGTTGTCTCTTTGTCATCAGTGTCTCATAATCTGGAAGCATACATTTCACATAGTTCAGCAATGGATATTATATTGTAACTTTGTTTGTATTGCTTTTGAGAAACTCTATCATCGGACCTACAATTTGTCTGTGATGATAATTGCTTCTTACGACGTAACTGACTTTCAAGATTTGATGGACCAGGGCGTTAGGGAGATGTTTCCGGTACAACATCAATATTCTCGGTATGGATTGCTGGACTATCTTCAGTGGCGCATTGCATGCCTTCTGCTTCCTGTAATTCCTTTTTGGAATTTACTTTTTGTTTGCTATGTTGCATAAATTCTTTCAAGAATGACATAACATCCGCCAAATACCATTTGGGTTTGTGATCACCTCCAGACCCAGATGGTTTCTTTTGATTTCTTAATTGTCTTGCATACGAATTCCTTAGATTGATCCATTTATGTTTTCAATAGTTCTTTGAATAACAGAAAGAACAAAAGTCTATAATCTCTTTTGCGTATTAAATTATTGTGTTTATATATATATATATGTAACTAATTTGTAAAAAAAAAAATTGCTAATGAAATAAGTGTACCTCCTGATAAAGTATATGGGCAGCCTGCGTACTCCACAACGTCATAAAAAATGTGAAGTGGGCTCCACTTAAATTTACCAAACAACAATAAGAAACCAGCTTTCAAATCAATAGTTCAAAACATACAGTTTTAGCGTTCTACGATAAATAGTTTTAATAAAATTATGTTTTTAAAATCTCAAAAACTACCTCTCCACACTAAATAATTTTAATGAAATCGTTATAACAATTTAAAATAACAATATTTCGCAACATATGGATTTCGATTTGTTTCATCATATCTATACTTTACCTATATTATGTATGGTAAATTAAAAAGAAACAGTACAGTTACTTGGATATTGAAATAGTTGAAGAATAATTTCCAATTGACAAATCTACAACCACTACTATAAATTCACAGAGACCGTCAACAGAAGCTCTTAAAATAAGGGAAGAATTTAAAAACTATTTTATTTCAGAGAAAAGAAGTGTTCCGTGGTAACACGCAGCCATCAATTAGTTATATATCTTGAGTTATGGACAAATATAAATTTACATAATTATAATAAAACATACATTGGTAAATTATTTACCTGTCATATTCATTTATTCTGCAACTTCCTTCCAAAAGCTCTCCACCACATTTCGGTTGTGGTGCTCCTTCAATTTTGGATTGTACAGTATTTATATATTCTGCACCAGGAAAACAAACTGTTTATCACTTGCCATGGTACTAAGTCGCCTGGTGTCTATGGTGACTGATAGGAATAGTGCATGCCCTATTCCTTCAGACACGAGGAGGTTTAGACACGTTTAGACACGTCTAACAGCAATGACTATCCGGTGTGCGTTATACCATTGGCATCAATGTACACAACGGTCACTAAACGTGTCTAACCTTTGTCTTGTCTAACCGGCGTGCGGCCAGCCTAAGAATCAGGCGTTGTCCACACTTACAGGCATGGAAATGCCTTGTTACAGATGTGGAATGCATGTCGATATGTTACCACAGAAGGCGTAGAGCTTCGTTAAGCAGCGACATACGAATAAACTTTCAAAAAATCTTGTTGCCATATCTCGAAAAAAATTAACCAATTATCAAATTTGCCAAACAAATAGTATAACAGTAGGCTACGTAAACTGGTAATTTTTTTTAATGAGCTTGACACTTAATATCAAAATTTACATTTAGTGTTTATGCTGGGAGTATCTTTTACAACAATAAAATTTGTCTACAGAGAACCTCTTTTCTCCATCATTTTGTAAGCTAATGCCACATGAATAAATAAAGTTTCGTTACAGCTTGAGAAAAAAAATCAACCGATTCCTACCAAATTTGCCAAATAAGTAGTAATGGTAGTCGAACGTAAAGGGTATTTTTCATGTGGTTCTGACTCTTATATTAAAAATTGCTGCCATACAAATGTTTTAATTTTATTTATATAATGTGCCAATACATAACCGTTTTATTCTCCATCAATTAAGAGAGTACCATGTGAGAAATTTGAGCTTTTATGCAATTTATCGAGAACCAATCTACCTATTCCCGCCAAAATTCGCACACAAGTAGTGCTATATTCGTCCACGTAAACTTACACGTTTTAAGTGTGTCTGGCATTATTAAAAATATGACTATCGTATAAAAATAAATTAAGTTAGTCATATATATTAAACAAAATAACCAATTTTAATTAAACTTTGTATGTGGACGGTAGCTATTAGAATTATAAATTATTCTAATAGAGACCCTTTATTGGCCAATATTTCGGAAGATATTGCCTGTGGATATAATGTAACATTTATGCCGTATCTCGGGAACAAACCTATTCCCACCAAATTTTTTTCTCATACAATAGGCCATGTAATCATAAGTAATTTAAACGGGTAAATATTTTTTTTTTCAAATTTGGCGGCAATATAAACTGTATAGATGAGTAAGTCATATGTATTAAATAGTTCGACAAAAATTCAACCAAACTTTGTATGCTGACAGTATGTATTATAAGCATCAGATATGCCTGTACAGAGTCAAGTTTTAGGCTTTTTTGTACAATAGAACCAAATTATCAACAAAATTATAGCAACATGCATGAATTGAGTGGCTCACCCAATTGTTTTCAAAATGTTCCTGTAAATATTTGAGGTTGGAAAACCCAGCCTACCAAAACTTTAGACTGATTACAACCGAAGTTGATCCTCCGAGTTCTACCTCCGTAATGCAGTTGTTTGTAAGCCATATTACGGTACGAGGTGTTCTGGGTTTGAGTCCTGGGTAAGACACGCGTGTATTTGTATTTGCCTCACTAATAATGCTTTGTTCCTGGTTCCATATTTAGTTATATCGGTGTCAACCTTTTAATAACACCGTTAAAATTATTTGAACATATGTAGAGGAAAGTAGGCTCATTAGTTATATTGGTAACTTCTGATTTAAGATAGTTCCACATGAAAAAATAACGTTTTGTGTCATATCAGAGGAAACAATTAAACTATTATTAACAATTTTTGCAGTCAAGTGGAACTAAGTAATCCAAAACAATTAATACATTTTAAGTAACAACGACACTTGTTTTCAAAATGGCGGCTTTTTAGAATGTTAGCTTACTGTGTTATGTCTACGAAACCATGTAGACCTAACCAGTTTCAACTTATCTTTGTACACTGGCAATATCTATGCTAACATAAAATGAGCGTATAAATAAAGCCATTTTAGAAGATAGTACTCAATTCAAAACTAAGCTTTTATGTCCTATCTCGCAAAAAATTATATAAGACACACCTATTTCATGCGACATGGTATACATGTTTAGTCCATCTAAACTTATGTTAATTACTTAAAGAGTTAATAACATATTTTCAAATCTAGAGCCATGTTAATATTTTTGCTAAGTATGCCATATGTCTCAAACAATTTCAACCACGAATTATATGCTGGCAGTATCTATGACAAACATCAAATGTGTTAACACGCACTTATTTTGTCTGGTATTCATGAAGCTCGTCCCGTGAAAACTTTCCACATCCCGGAGACCATTCAAACTATTCCCACCAATTTTTACACCCATATGGTGCTACAGTAGCGCATGTAAACTTGCATATTTTAGGTGAGGCAGGTATTTTTTTAATTGCATAAATATTAATAATTTTGATTAATATATTATATATGCTAATCAATTCAACAAAATTCAACCATATTTTGTACGCTAAATACTTCTGTAACCATTCAATTACTTCCCATCAAGTTTCGCACACCAGTAGTACTACAGAAGGCTATGTATACATACATTATTTATGTGAGTCAGACACTAATTAAAAAAATGATGACAATATAAATAATTCATATTTAACAATTCAAACAGATTCAACAAATCTTTTTATGTTGACAATATTTATGCCTTTTTGTTCATTATTGCCAAATGAGAAAATAAATTTTAACGCCGTATCTCGGAAACCAATCGCACGATTTACACCTAATTCTTCACACAAGTAGTACTTTGGCAGGCCATGTAAACTTACGTAATTTAAGTTGCTCAGGATCCTTTTTTCGAAATGATGGCCCCGTAAATATTTTGTGATAGTAAACCCTATCATTCAAAACATTAGACTTATTACACCTGAATTTGATGTTCAGAATCCTGCCTTCGTACGTAATACGGTTAGTTCCACGCTAGCTCATGACACGAGGTTTTTGGGTTCAAGTCCAGGGTAAAGCACACGTGTATTTGTGATTGTCGCACTACTCTTGCACATGTTTCTGACTCCATCTCTAATGATACTGCTCTGCTGTCAACGAGGCGAAAGGGTCTACCTACAATCCAAGCTTTCAAGAACTTCATTAAAAATTGTTGGCACCCATGTAGAGGAAAGTAGGTTCATTAGATTAATCAGTTACTTACTGTTACTACAATGCCTTTCATTTTTGTTTTTCCAAACACACTTGATATATTGATTTAAGCCAACCTTATTAACCAGCATAATGCAATTTGTACAAGGTATATGTAAGACTATTTACTGTAAGTAGACTAAGTGCATTAGTTTATCACTAAAAATTATACCAATTTCTGGATTACGTGAATGCTTTTGTGCTTTTGTAGGTGAATACGTGATTTGAGTCAAATTATATTATAAGAGGATAACCAACGAAGTTAATCATTTTGACATAGTAAATACGAATCAAATTTATTTAAGTACTCTTGATGCAGAATAAATTAATGTGATCATTTTGAGGTTCATTGCTTTGTTTATTTTTAACTATGTAACTATAACGGCAATAACACGCAGATAAAAATTTAAAAGCATGTAAACACAGTTATCTAATGCGTATGTCAATTGTGTTATTTGCTTTTATTCTGTTTTGCATGTCGCAGCAGTACAGTAATGTTGCTTTTATCGTAACTTTCATTATATTCTCCGCGCACTGTAATCGGATTCCTATGCTGCGCTGAACCAATCCTTTGGCCATTGCAAGGGTAGTAGTTCTGCAATGCGTACGTCGGCAATGAGCAATGTGGCGCGGAAGGACGAGGAAGAAGATATTCCGTAATGACATTCCGTTTTCGCTTCAAGAACTGAAGCATTATGGCTTAGTTAATGTATATCGCCAGCACCTAACAGTCGACCAAGTTAAAATGTTCACAGAATTGATGATGGTACAAACAATTAGTTGAGCCGAGGCTACAGCTGATGATCGACAAAAACTGACAATGTTCTTCACGGAGTAGTTGTGTGTGTGTGTGAAGGGGGTGAAGGGGGATAAAAGCAATATCAAGCCAGCAATATCGAGCCGCTTAACACTTTCAGGAGGAAGGAAAGTTGATGACATGTGAGGTATACTAAGTTATGAACTGTTGTTTCATTCGCATGTATTACTTTTTAAGTTGTTTCCTTCCAATAAATTTATCGTCGACAAGGACTCATCTGCTCACAACTATTTATTTGATCCATTTAAAGCGGGAAAAATATGGCGTATGTATACCAAATTTGCATCACCTTCATCACAGTATTTTCAGAAAAAATTTTTTTTACTGTTTTGATGTAATTTTTTTTTTTAGTTTTAGTGTTTTTTTTAAATATTTTTTCATGCATTATTATTCCAGTTTGAAAATATTCATGAATGTTTTCACTTTAAGGATACGTCAGATTTCTTAGCAGAGTTTTCCCAGATGTAACTGAACGTAAACCTCGGCGTAAACAATTAAGTATTGACTTAACCAACTTGAACACAGTATCTAGTACAGGCTAGCCATTCGCATATTTATATATGGCTTGAGGAACAGCATACTCTGTTGCTTGATATTATTTGTTTCGTTTAATACAATAACTTGCATAGGCTGGTCATTTCTCGACTTTTAAGGAAAATAATTTCATTTACATTTTCTTTTCCGCTTTCCCTTCACCAGTTTCTTATTTTCGCAGTTTAGATATGCACTTAAAAAAAAAATTCTGGTAACCTTCCTAAACTGAATTGGAAGTTTTTAACCCATATATAGTATGGAAATAATACCGCACATCTGGCTACAAATATGGAATGTTAAGAGTCACTACTTTACAACGTTGATGAGTTTCCTACACATTTGACTGTTTCCTGAGCAAATCTAGGAACGCTAGCATAAATGTATGGGAAATAAGTTTACCTTTCGCGCTTNATTTAGATATGCACTTAAAAAAAAATTCTGGTAACCTTCCTAAACTGAATTGGAAGTTTTTAACCCATATATAGTATGGAAATAATACCGCACATCTGGCTACAAATATGGAATGTTAAGAGTCACTACTTTACAACGTTGGTAAGTTTCCAACACATTTGACTGTTTCCTGAGCAAATCTAGGAACGCTAGCATAAATGTATGGGAAATAAGTTTACCTTTCGCGCTTTCTCACTCTACCTATACACACAAAGATTAAACTTGCGAATAGTTTCATAGAGTTTGTATAACACAATTATCAAAGGAGGTATAATTATTTTCATTACAACAATATACTTCTTACACCTTGCGAATTTATTTTTACGTAATAATTTCGGCCAGAGGTAGGTTTGCTGCAAGAATTTTATTCCGGGTAGTTTTCGCTAATAATTCGATTCCTTGCGGGGTCGCTCCTGGATTTCCGCTTGGGAATCGTGCCGGACGATGCCGCTGGTCAGTAAGTTTTCTCGGTGATTTCCCGTCTCCCCCGTCCTTGCATTCCGGCGCTGTTCCATACTAACCTCACTTCCCTCTCAGCGGCTCTCAAGACCTTGATTTTAAGAGCCGTCCAAACCTCTACATTCTGTTCTCTCCATTCAAACTGAATACTCATGATACTGGATACTGTTGGTTATTTATGCTATTTCTGTCTGTAATGCCACTGTGATAACGAATATTCTGTAGGACTGATGTTATAAACGTACAGTTGAAGTGAAGATAAGTACACAGTGGCGAAATGGCGTGGCGTTTCCACCTGTTCTCTAATTGTCTGCGCAAGCCTCTGGGCACTGGCTTTGTGTCTGATTGGCTACTGAATGCTGCCAAAAGTTCCCCATTGGCCGGGCTACCGGCTGGCAAGTAGGTTAGCAGGCACTGATTGGTGAACAGCGTTCCGTCATTTCACTGGCCAGTGACGCCATTTTGCTGGAGTGTGCGGCTGGAGTTCTCAATGTAAGTGGCTGTTTCACATCTGTATTCCAAATTACTCTGTGGCCTAATAGTGTGGTCTGGGCTACTTTCCTGCTGCGAGTAAGGTCACAGTTTGAACGTTTCTGAATTATCCTCGCGTTCAATCCCCAGCCGTGCTACTCCCGGATTTTTGCAAGTGGGAATCGCGTCGGAGGATACCGCTGGTTGGTGGGTTTTCTCGAGTCCCTACATTCCAGCGCTGCTCCATTCTCACTTCATTTCATGTTAAGAGCCGCTCAAATTTCTCAACTCAACTGAATTGTTTTTAACTTACGCACGCCTGGAGATTACCTGGTCCATAATCGAGATGTTTCTCAGTAGGGCAAACATTAGTTGGCCTTCCAGAAGGTGTTAGTCGCCGCCTTATGTGAACTGTGCAGAACTTCCGTAGATAACTTCAAATTATTATAAAAATTTTGAAAGTGCTTACGTTACGTCTACGTCTTTGCAAGTTTGAATACTAATTTCATATTCATTTGTCTCCAAAGTTAAATTTTAGCAAGTGGAAACGGCTAAATCAGGAGTTTTTGCGGACATTTTTAAGTGTGGAAATTCCGGTGCAGAATATTAAGAGAAGTTTAGACAATCGCAGTGCACCTTTACCACTAGTATTACGAAATAAATTTACATGGTCACCGCGGAAAGTCTTATCGAGGGCGCGTTATTGACTATCAGTGATTTGCACCTAAGAGGCTACGATGAGGTGTGATGCGCATGCCTGGGACGCCTTAGCGCTTCCATGTAAATTACCTCCAGCCAGGCGGCCACCTTAACGGACTCGTCTGCTTGGAGTGGTAGGATTGACTAAAGCTATCGGAAGGTAGTGGAAGCCGATGACGAAATACGGACCGCCTGGGTGCATCAACTTGACAACTCCTAGCTTACTAAAAATTACTTTGCTTGAATGGAGAGGGTTCTGAGAGTTGTGGCTCACTATAATATAACTCTCGCAAGCTGTTTGATGTTAAAGATGTATAAATAATTATGAGCTAGGCTAATATAACGAAACACAGTTTAAATCAATTCTGTCATAAACCATTTTGTAAAAAACCGAAAGTAGTACCACTGCATTAAGGGTCAAAAGAGTATTTGTAACTTGAGTTTGGCATAGACATATTTTAAATTATGTTTCTTTTCTTCATTAGGTAAATAAATTTAATGAAAAGTATCTAAATGATGTGTTAAATTTTCAGGTATTAGTCCATTGGCCAAACAGTTAATGAAGCGTTATCAGAAGAAAATTTTGAAATCCTACTAAATAAATTAATTTGAAAATATTCGTATTTTGGACATTTTTTTCGCGTAGCTCTTATTTTCACATTGCGACTCCAAAGCAATGTTGTTTGCCTCATTATGTAGCAATCCATATTCATACCACCAAGTCTAAAAGCTTTTGTCATAATTTCCCAAATGTGAAGTATGAAATTTGTCACAGTGTCCAGGAAATTGAATTCTTTATCAATTGTGTTTAAAATAGGGTGTAGTTCGACGATTTGGTAGGTACACAAGCTGCCACGCCACTTATAGCGGCTTATGCCATACAAATAAGATAAAATTTCTAACTAGCTGTGTCATTAAAGTTCATTTTTGTGCTCTTATGTTAACACTTTTCCCATCTGACCGTTCAACCATAAACATAGGGGTCTTTGACGAAAATTTTTTTTAAAAAGCTTTTGGGGAGAATGGCCCTAATCCGATTATATTCACGCAAAATCATGACAATTAATTTTTTTTATACCGACAGTGGTGAAGAGTTTTAAAAAAAGCTTTTAAAATGTACACAGCCGCTTCTTCACGGGTTACGACCGCACGAAAAATTACGGAATCAATTAGAGACGATTTTGCAACGGGAATCACGGTGGTGCACGCTGTGAGCTGCACACAAATCGTGCATGAGTGGCTCCGATGCCATTTTGCCTCATTAGCATCGTTTTGTTTAACAACGTACCGTCCTTTCGGCATGCGACCATTTTTTTCCCCTCCAAGCGCTTCCCTCTCAAATCATTTGACCATTCGAACAAGGGAGAGAAAAGGAGGGAGAGGGAATTCACCACTGATCCCCCTCACCCTCCAACCTATGCGTGTCGGCACCCGAAAGCCCGTTTACTACCCGGCAAACAACACGGCTCTCTCGAAACGCACCGCATCGCTCAGCCCGTACCATTTTCAGATTCGCAAATCGTTAGCATAATGAGTGGCGAAAACCCACTGAGGGTTTCAGAGAGAGAGGGAGAAAAAATAAATCATATATATTTCCAATGCGACACAGATGTTGGGAACAGGGAAGTGTCTTTTAGTTGATGCAGTTTCACGTTGATATATTCCCAATGCACAGTAGAGCTTTTAATACACCTTCTCCAGCCTCTCCTTCCCATACCGCAGGAATTGTAAGTAAAAATCACGAATCTACGTACAACCTGCACTCGAATTTGTAGACTACTCAACCGTCAAAAGGAAACAAAATTCTTCTCACTCTGACACTCCTCACATTTCAGCTGCGTCAAATAACGTGCTTTTCGCGCTACTGTCAACTCCAGGAATGTTGATGCAATCATGCTCTCACAAGAGCCAAATGCGAGAATAAGCACATAACCACTCCTGTTTTTTTTTATTGTATATGTAAATTTAAAAATTTTTATAATTTTGACTTTGGGAAGATTATTTGGCAATTACAACCTTGAACGCAGTCGTATTTTTATTAAACTATAAATAAACTGATTTTCTAATTTTCTGGCAGATTCGTTTACTGACGCTATCATCTGGTAATATTCATCTATTGACCAGTGGACTTACCTTGAATATTTTGTTCTGTGTGACCGATTAAAACATGCCAGTTTAAAAGCATTCGTTATATTTTCGGTTTTGGCTCTAATTATAAGACATTTATTCTAAATCACGTATATTGTAGTGTGTTGAATATTCCAATTACCTTCCTTTATCTTAAATATTTGTATTGGCCATTACAATTTATTCATTAAATCGCAGTCTAATTAAATAAATCGTTTTTCATTTATTAAAAGGGTTCTCAAGACCTCAATGTTGAGAGCAGCTCAAGTATCTTCACTGNTTAAATAAATCGTTTTTCATTTATTAAAAGGGTTCTCAAGACCTCAATGTTGAGAGCAGCTCAAGTATCTTCACTCAACTAATTTAATACATTGACTTTCCAGTCTGGACAGTTGAAGGAAGCTGTTAGTTTTATTTAATAAAATTGTAATTATCTATGCAAGAAAATTATTTAGGAGACATAATGTAATGTCTAAAGGANGTTAGTTTTATTTAATAAAATTGTAATTATCTATGCAAGAAAATTATTTAGGAGACATAATGTAATGTCTAAAGGAATTAATTTTTTATTTTCAGACTTTGCTTCCTCTTGCGTAGAAATGCGACTTATAGTGTGTGTAAATTGTGATGTTTAACACAATAGGTCTTGTAACTTGTATTATTATATACCTCAACACCATCCCAACAGCCACACGTATGATTTTATAACTTATTTATGAGGGACACGCAAGTGTCTTGAACACACTAAAATGAATTTTCTGCCATATTAAAACTTTTCGAAACCGTATACGCAGCTACGGCCATTTAAATCCGGACCACGGCGATATGGTTCGCACAATAAGAGCAGAAATGTGTATAATTTTTGTATTCAACGCTTCACACTCTTCTATTTTAACGTTTCCTGTTTACGCAGTGCCTTAAGCGTGAGTCNTATAATTTTTGTATTCAACGCTTCACACTCTTCTATTTTAACGTTTCCTGTTTACGCAGTGCCTTAAGCGTGAGTCCACGTTGCCCGAAATTCCACTTAAGAACCTGCGTTCTAAGAATTCCATAAGAAATGCAGGGTGTGTTTTGCGGATGAAATATGACAAGGCCTTTTCTTCCATTGGTCCGTGCACTGCATTGCTTGCGTGGGGGTGCNTATAATTTTTGTATTCAACGCTTCACACTCTTCTATTTTAACGTTTCCTGTTTACGCAGTGCCTTAAGCGTGAGTGCACGTTGCCCGAAATTCCACTTAAGAACCTGCGTTCTAAGAATTCCATAAGAAATGCAGAGTGTGTTTTGCGGATGAAATATGACAAGGCCTTTTCTTCCATTGGTCCGTGCACTGCATTGCTTGCGTGGGGGTGCGAATAATCACGCCATTGTTTTGCGACGTTGGTAGCAATGAGCGGCGGCCCGCTGAATGCAAAGTGGCCGGGAGGTTGGTGGAACTGCGAGTCCGCTGAATGCTAACTACAGAGCCCATCCTCGGCGTCTTCTGCTGAATGCAAGGTACGTGATTTGGGTGTCAAAAAGTTCTCTCCTCTTTGCCCTGTGTTATACCTTTCATTTTCTTTCTTCTCTGGAGGAGAATAGGGATTAATTATTTTTAAGAGTCGTTAAGAGTCTTCTTCACTGAAAATTGGCTTTTATTCTGGTTTCCGATGCGCAGCTGTTTCTAGGGTTCATTTCCACTAATGAAAAATAACTTTTAAAGACCATAAATATTCTTGACATTTGACAGGCCCCTGCCTTCAAAACTTGGTATATAATAGCAAAATATATCGGTCTCATTTAACAGTTCCTTATCTCAAGTGGTTTACACGGATAGTCTATCACAGCTGCTTCACAGATGAAAGCCGCAAAACGCTCTGGATTCTATTCGTTTCGGAGCACGTTTTCCTTAGAACTAATACATGTATATTTTACCTACCATTAAATTTTTTAGTTTTCTTAGGTAATTTTTGCGTCCTCAGTATATTTCATGACTAACTAAATTTACTTCTGTTTACATCAATAACAAACTTCTTTGCTAGGCTTTCGCTTGTCTTCCTGTATATCAACACGCGCCTTAATCCTAACTATAATATTATAAATGCAAGAGTGTGTTTGTTTCTTTGTTTGTTCTACTTTCACGTCACAATGGAGCAACGAATCTACGGGATTTTTGTACAGTGATAGTTGGAGGGCCGGGAAGTGACACAGGCTACTTTGTATCCCGAAAAAATATCTAATTCTCTCAGGAAAATATATTTTTTTGAAAAATAGCTTTCGGGGTACAATGCTGCGTCAATGTAAGTTGTNCATTCTCTCAGGAAAATATTTTTTTTGGAAAAATAGCTTTCGGGGTACAATGCTGCGTCAATGTAAGTTGTTAGTGTGGGACGACGTCACAACGGAGCAACGGATCGACATGATTTTTTGCACATAAATAGTTGGAGAGCTGAAATGTGATACCGGGTACTTTTAATTGCGAGATAATATCTCAAAAAAATTTACAAATGATAATAGTGAATCAAGTCGGAAAAACGTTTGCCGCCAGCGCTCTCTCTTGCAATACGCTGTGTAAACCGTTAAAGATGGAACAATATTATGTAGTAAGGAATTGTGAAGAATAAAAGGACCTAAAAGAAACTACGTGGTAGCATATATCTGTCTATAACAGATAAATACTAAGAAGTATTTTTACCATTTAAATCACCGAGACGTTGAGTTTTATAATATGTATAGAGTATAGAAGATAAGCACTAAGTAAAATTAAACTCAAAATATGCAAAAAAACCTAAACAATAATTTTGTAGTCCACGCGAGCGGAGCCGCGGGCACAGCTAGTTTGCTATACATGTTAAAATAAGTGTTAAGTAATTTATTCTGAAATTTTGTACTTTTGGTAAAAATACAAATTGATTAAATTTTATACGTTTGTTTTAATTACACTCATGGTTAAACAAAACTCTAGCCATGCGTCTTTTAAATAAATTTGATTTAGTTAAATATTTACAGAAACTAATTTAATCGAAAAGTAAAATAATGAAACAAACATGTAGTTTAGCCTAGCAAACTACTTTCTTCATACCTTGCAAAATATGTTTATCAGCAGTTTCAAAGACTGCAGTAGCCAGACTTTTACGTTTTACAGAATAATACTTGTTATTGTCATGGGTCCGAATTACGTATTGGACAAAGGGACAAGATTATTAGCAATGTATCTGCCTGATAAATATTTAAATTTTGACACGTATACGTTGTTCGCGGTTAATTAAGCACTTTTTAAATCAACCTTTAAAATATTTCACTGACCCTACTTACATAAATTTTAATGTGAAAACTGACTGTCATGTCCCCATTGTAGTTGGCAACGTCGTAGGGGAAAGTACTTCGATGTCTCAACATTGAATTTAAAGTGTTAAAGTGTGAATATTAAATTATTTATTTTACTTCATGTTATTTTAATGCATGTTAGCTTAAGAATCAGAAAATTGGTAAAACATTTACATTTTTAATAATTTCACAGTTTCACTTGACCGACGCGTGAATAAAGTTATCAGGCCCATTGCAATATNAACATTTACATTTTTAATAATTTCACAGTTTCACTTGACCGACGCGTGAATAAAGTTATCAGGCCCATTGCAATATTAATTTTATTTATGGTGGAAGAATACGCAATGTGCATACAAGTTGGCAGGGCTTTCAAAATTGCTCCGTTTACCGTTAACAGCCTATAATTGATTTATGGTTACACTATATTTTGTTATTTACCAAGTGTCTCGCCTTTTCCACTAAAGTAAAATATTTTCTGTTCCTGTGCTAATTCTCTAACAATATTATTTATTTTTATTCCTTTTTTATTTACAGTTGCAGTAACTGATGTCCAAGCGCTCAAAAATTTCAAAACATCTTATTAAAATTCGTGATACAAATGCTTCCGCTACAGAAACCGAACTGGTTTTTCAGAAACCTTCGATCTTTTCAATCACTGCTGTAATGATAATAACTACCCCTTTCTTTTGAGTGCACAGAATTTTGCTTTCATTCTTATTCTCATTAAACAGTCATAACATCAATTATTCTACTCACAGCATGTATCGCGTATATGGTTTAGCGTCTAATGCACATTTACCGTCTCAGTACATTAAATTAAAATAAAATCACCTTGTTAGCGCCGTTGGAGGAGGCGAAACCATTCCGGCCAACCAAAATACCATGACACCAAATCCGTCACAGGAAATGTTATACGGGGCACTTTATTTTTAAGATACGTTTAATTAATAGTCCCTCTTCAGCATAACCATTCTTGAATTTAGAGACAGGCACTGATAAAGAAACATTTTGATAAAAACGTTAAATACAGCTTTACGATTTCCTTTTCTCATTGCTTGAACAGCTTACATAACCTTGTGTTCCAATTCTCAACAACGAATTATGTTCTTCGATTTTTCATTACCATTTTGTAACTTGATTTCGGGTTTTTTGTGATTTTNAATTCTCAACAACGAATTATGTTCTTCGATTTTTCATTACCATTTTGTAACTTGATTTCGGGTTTTTTGTGATTTTCCATTGCATTGCATATTGTGTGGTCTCTCTATCTTTTTGGGCATAGAGAAATATTTCATAACAAGATAGGCCTACTGTTTTATAGCATCGAAATTTGAAAATTTTCCTGGAACTGGTTAAAATTTACTTGTTGGTTATTTGGAATTCAAAGAGCCTAGTTTGACGTGTAAAAGAGTAATTCGTTTGTAATTAATAAATCATAATTCTCTTTTTATTAGGATATTTGCAACGTGGTAAGTGATTAAATGAAAGCTTTTTTACATAAGCCATTGCAGAGCTGCACCCGCAAGTAAATCACAGAAGTTGACATTAAAAACATACCCAAACGACGCAGGGCTAGCTATTGTCAACCAATTTTTCAAACACAATAATTTTTTTACAAGGAATTCAGTCAAGAGTTCTATCAAATTGAGAGCTAGTCTTGGCTTGTTTTGTTTATGTTTTTAGCCTACTTTCCAAAGGAAAAAAAGGCTTATGAGAACACTTTCCTGTCTGTGTGGGTGTGTGTCTGGGTCNTAAATCATAATTCTCTTTTTATTAGGATATTTGCAACGTGGTAAGTGATTAAATGAAAGCTTTTTTACATAAGCCATTGCAGAGCTGCACCCGCAAGGAAATCACAGAAGTTGACATTAAAAACATACCCAAACGACGCAGGATTGTCAACCAATTTTTCAAACACAATAATTTTTTTACAAGGAATTCAGTCAAGAGTTCTATCAAATTGAGAGCTAGTCTTGGCTTGTTTTGTTTATGTTTTTAGCCTACTTTCCAAAGGAAAAAAAGGCTTATGAGAACACTTTCCTGTCTGTGTGGGTGTGTGTCTGGGTCTCTCTTTCAATTTTTGAACGCAGGAACTGAATTTCACCAAACTGGGTATACATATAGTAAGTACTAAGTAAGGTCACCTGACTTTTATATTTTTCTGTTACGCCGGGCGCTTACTTTCGAAATAGCAGCCCTTAAAGCATTATGGTGATGTCTTACTTCGGAATACATTCCACAGATTTAAACCATATTTTATATATTGACAGCACAAGGTGTAAGAATTGAATTTATAGATGGATATTGTTGTTGGTCAGCCAATTTTGAAAATAGCACCAGGTAAAGAAATACAACTTTTACGTTATTTTTCGAAATTAAAAAACAACTCAGCCAATTTTCGCCAAATTTGGCAAGTAAATAATGCTATTACAGGCCATGTAAGCGTATTTCATTGTAATTTATTAGCCACTTATTTGCATATTGACAGCCATATATATTTTTTTTTATTTGTTTGTTATGTGACTAACTATCATACCTTTTAACAAATTCCAACCAAATTTTGTATGCTAACAGTATCTATTAGAAGCATCATATATGCCAGAAAAGAATCACTTTTGTTGGCCAATTTTGTAAGATAGCGCTACATTAATTAATTAATCTTTGTGTAATATCTCGGGAAACAAGTAACATAATCTTACANCAACTTTTACGTTATTTTTCGAAATTAAAAAACAACTCAGCCAATTTTCGCCAAATTTGGCAAGTAAATAATGCTATTACAGGCCATGTAAGCGTATTTCATTGTAATTTATTAGCCACTTATTTGCATATTGACAGCCATATATTTTTTTATTTTATTTGTTTGTTATGTGACTAACTATCATACCTTTTAACAAATTCCAACCAAATTTTGTATGCTAACAGTATCTATTAGAAGCATCATATATGCCAGAAAAGAATCACTTTTGTTGGCCAATTTTGTAAGATAGCGCTACATTAATTAATTAATCTTTGTGTAATATCTCGGGAAACAAGTAACATAATCTTACAAACTTTTACCAACAAGTAGTACTATGGCAGGTGATATATACAAGTATGTTTTAAGTGTGTCAGAAACATATTTCGAAATCAACGGCAATCTAGCAATTTTATCATAGTATTGTATACTATCATGTGAACAATTCAAACTTATCATTGTATGCTCGGAGTATATATTAGAAACTTCTAATGTGCCTGCACGAAGCTTCTCTTGTGCTCCATTTTGTAAGATAGTGCCACGCGAATAAATAAAGTTTTTATGTCATATCTCGTGGAAACAATTGACCGATTCCTACCAGATATGGCAGACAAGTAGAACTGCATCAGGTGATGTTAACTATTATGTTTTAATTAGGTCAGACATTTAAAATTAGTTTAGTTCTGTATGATATATTTGCGAAACCGTGTAAGTAATTAGATCGTAACTTTGCATGATGGCAGTTATTATTACAACAATCAAATATGTCCATAAAAACAATTTTTTGTCCCACCATTTTGTAAAATAGTAACACAGGCAAATTAAAATTACCTCGTATCACCGAGAAAAAACATTACATTTTGCTATTCAATTTGGAAAACATATAGTACTATGGCAGACCGTGTAAACTGATATGCTTTGAGTTGGTTAGGAACTTACTTTCAAAATGAAGGATATATAAATAACTTTATTCATAATGTTTTATCTACGAAAGTACAAACTAAATCTCACTTTAAATTTTAATTCTGATAGTATATATTATATACATAAAATACGTCAATACAATGCCTCATTTCTCCGCCATTTTTTGAGATATCCCTTACATGAAAAATTAGAGTTTTTGTGTCGTATCTCGGGAAACAATCAACCAATTTCTTCACAAATTGGCGAATATGTTGTTCTATGTTAGGTCATATTAATTTATATGCTTTAAGTGTGCAAGCCTCTCATTTTCCGAATGGCTGATATAAAAACATTTCAGCTTAGTGTGATAAACCTACGAAAATATGTAACAGATTTTAATTTAACTTCGTATACTCTAGCTATGACAATAATCGTATTGAGTCGCGTAAGCTTTTTAATGAAGTTTATATATATTTCAGATTAATATTTTATATTTATATAACATTTCAACAAAATTCTGTACGCTAAAAGTATGTATTAGTAGCATTTACACCAAATTTTACACCCCTACAGAAGGCCATGTAAAGTTGCATGATATAATTGACGTCAAGCATTCATTTTCAAAATGGCAGCCATTTAATAGTTTGATATAATTGGCACATCTATGAAACAATTCAACAAAATTCAATCAAACTTTGTATGATAAGAGTATCTATTAGTGACATAATTTACCTACAGAGCCTCCTTTTTATGCAATTTTGTAAGATAGTCCCGTTAAAAAAGACTTTTATGCCTTATCTCAAAAACGAATCAACCTATTTCTACCAAATTTTTCACACAAGCGGTGTTGTGGTAGGTTATGTAAACTTACGTGTTTCAATTGCCCCAAACACTTATTTTCAAAATAATTGCCGTGTAAATACTTTAGGTTAGTCTTATCATTCAAAACATTAGACTGAATACATCCAAATTTGATGCTCTAANTGTTAGGTCATATTAATTTATATGCTTTAAGTGTGCAAGCCTCTCATTTTCCGAATGGCTGATATAAAAACATTTTAGCTTAGTGTGATAAACCTACGAAAATATGTAACATATTTTAATTTAACTTCGTATACTCTAGCTATGACAATAATCGTATTGAGTCGCGTAAGCTTTTTAATGAAGTTTATATATATTTCAGATTAATATTTTGTATATATATAACATTTCAACAAAATTCTGTACGCTAAAAGTATGTATTAGTAGCATTTACACCAAATTTTACACCCCTACAGAAGGCCATGTAAAGTTGCATGATATAATTGACGTCAAGCATTCATTTTCAAAATGGCAGCCATTTAATAGTTTGATATAATTGGCACATCTATGAAACAATTCAACAAAATTCAATCAAACTTTTTATGATAAGAGTATCTATTAGTGACATAATTTACTTACAGAGCCTCCTTTTTATGCAATTTTGTAAGATAGTCCCGTTAAAAAAGACTTTTATGCCTTATCTCAAAAACGAATCAACCTATTTCTACCAAATTTTTCACACAAGCGGTGTTGTGATAGGTTATGTAAACTTACGTGTTTCAATTGCCCCAAACACTTATTTTCAAAATGATTGCCGTGTAAATACTTTAGGTTAGTCTTATCATTCAAAACATTAGACTGAATACATCCAAATTTGATGCTCTAANATTGCCGTGTAAATACTTTAGGTTAGTCTTATCATTCAAAACATTAGACTGAATACATCCAAATTTGATGCTCTAAATCCTACCCCGGTGATGCAGATGGTTGCACGCGAGCTTAATTTTACCAGTTTTTCTGAGTTAGTATTCCGGGTAAATGGCATGCGTATTTCAATTGTCTTGGTAATGTTGCATATGTTTTAGGTTTCATCTCTAATGATATTGCTGTCAAAGAGACGTCAACGCCTACCTACCATCTAAGCTTTTTAGAACTTCATTAAAAAATCATTTGTACCTACATAGAACCAGCAACTTCATGTTAAGGTTATAGTCTCTTTTCCCTTTTCCTTGGTGATATAGCTCTGGAATAGCGTTATGTTCGAAGAAGTATTTCATTAAATATAATTATAATTTCCTAACCTTTCTGGTGTTTGTGAGGACATAAATATAAATTAATCTACCAAGTATTCCAATAAAAATATAATTGACATGAATAATATGATACATTTTCATCAAATGTTTACCCGTGATACCAATAAACTCACCGGTAACATCTTCCAAAAATTTCATATTCACTTGCTGAATATTAACACCAGGACTCGTAAACAAAGCCGCCATTATTGTAAGCGTCCATTGTGAGCATTGAATTTTTTTTAACATTGATAATGCCGTGTTTGACCAGTACGTCCGGGCGCGGCGTTTTCTATTATCCCGGAGGCCACCCGCTGGCACGCTCGGGCACGGCCTTCTCCCAGCAGAACAGCATCCCCAATTACTTGTAATTATGGCGTAAATGAAGGTCCCACTCCCCTCACGAGCCCGGTCAGAAGGAAGGGAGAGGGGGTTGAACAGCGGGACACGTCCTACCTGCGTGCGTGATCACCCAAGCCCGAAGCGCAAATGACGGCACGACAATTAGAGGAGACATGCAGATTGCACGCGGGGCCTGTGATTGGAGCCTCGTGCGCATGCGCATGCCTTTTTCGCGGCCGGCCGGACCCGAGGGGCGAGGGCCAGCCGGATTGATTAAGCTCTTTTTTTTTGCATTATCGGTTCTTCTCTACTCGAGCCCCTCGAAAATGATTAAAAGAAAAAAAAAATATAACGTTTTGATTGCGATCCGGACGCGCTAGCCGTCTCAACGTGGGGGGCGCGAAAAGGGCGTAGAGAACAATTACAAGCGAATTCGAGTTGCTGTAGGGATGGAAAAGAAGGTAGGCTGCGAGGGGAGGGGTTGAGATTAAGAATGTACTTCTAAATCGAATGGTAATGCCACGAACTGTGACATTTGCAGGTTTAGTTAATGGAACTCGATGTGGCCGGGGAGGCAAATGTTAGCGCTGTGCGGCGCTCGCCGCTGATTGCTTCGGAATGCTATCAAGACGACGTGGCAGCATGTACTCTGACGAACGCCGACTACAAAACCAAAACGACTAAAAGCCAAGACTCACACCGACTCTCGGCTGATTAAATATTTAACAATAAGTCACCGATATAACTTATAAGCCTACTTTCCTCTACACGGATGCAAATAGTTTTGATAAAATGCTTAGGAGCGTAGATTGTAGGTAGGCCTCGACGTCTTGTTAACAAATCTATCATTACAGATGGAACTAGTATCATATGCATTACTATTAAGATAACTACAAATACACACATGCCTTACTCGGGACTCGAACACAGGACGCCTATTACCGTAATCTGGCATGCAATCTACTGCATTACGGAGGTAGGATTCGGAGCATGAAATTCAGTTGTAATCAATATGAATTTTGGAAGACAGGGTGCACTAATTTTGAATATTTGCAGGAGTGTCATTTTGAAAATCAAGCACGAGAGTCACTTAAATCATGTGTACATGCCTACAGTAGCTCTGAATGTTTCGAAAATTGGGTAAAAATAGGTTGATTGTTCCCCGAGACATGGAATAAAAGACCCATTACCACATGTTTTTATACAAAGAAAAAAATTTCTTGGGACATGTAGTGTCGGCCCATGGGATTGAAACAGACCCCGAGAAGACGCAGGCAATAAGAAATTGGCCGACGCCAACTGAAAAAAAAGAAGTGCAGAGATTTCTCGAATTATGTGCCTACTACCGTCAATTTTTACCTGGGTTCGCCACAACTGCCAAGCCACTACATGAACTGACTGAGGTGAAAAGGATATTTCATTGCACAATTGAGTGTGAAAATGTTTTTAGTAAATTAAGACAAATCTGATATCTCCACCAGCCCTGGGTTTCCCGAAAAGAGTGGGTGTATTCATTTTGGACACTGATTCTAGTGATGTAGGCATAGGAGCTGTGTTATCTCAGATTCTAGATGGGAAGGAAATACCACTAAGTACAGTAAGGTACTGCATAAACCTGAGAGAAATTACTGTGTTACACGTAGGGAGCTTCTGGCAATGGTGAAGGCAATTTCACACTTCCACCCTTACCTTTATGACAGACATTTTATTTNACACGTAGGGAGCTTCTGGCAATGGTGAAGGCAATTTCACACTTCCACCCTTACCTTTATGACAGACATTTTATTTTAGGAACAGACCATATTTCATTATGCTGACTACTAAATTTCAAGAACCCCGAAGGTCAAATAGCCCGGTGGATACATTATCTTCAAGAATATGACTTTGAAATACAGCACATATCTGTATGAATTCACAGCATTGCAGATGCGTTTTCTAGGAGGCCATGTGAGCCATTTTGTCGTCATTGCGAATGTCAGAAAGTAAATATTGGTGAATCGCCGAAGATACGGAGGACAAGAATTCAAGGTTCTTTATCTTGTGATGGGACACCTACCACGTATGATGAGATTATTAGGAAAGACAAGTTGAATGATCCCACTTCGCAGCCATTATTAAAATGGAAAGAAGCTGGCTGTCAGCCAAAATAGGAAGAGATATCTAGTCTCAGCGCAGCAGTCAAAGCATACTGGGAAAAATGTAACTCCCTCATACTAAAGCATGGTGTAATTTACAGAAACTGGGAAAGTAATGATGTAGAACACACATTTACAGTTGGTCCTTCCCGAATGCAGGGTTCCGGATGTCTTAAAAGAACAGCATAATACAGCAGCCAGTGGGCACTTTGGTGTTAATAAAATACTCGACAGAGTTAGACTGAAACTTTACTGGCTTCATTGTCGTGAGGATGTTGATAAGTGGTGCTGATTGTGCAACATCTGCACTGCAAGGAAGGGCCCAAGGACCACAGGAAAAGGTCAAGTCCAGAAATACAATGTTGGAGCCCCATTCAAGAGAATGGCAGTAGATATACTGGACCTCTTTCTTGTCACAGAGAGAAGTAATCAGTATCTACTGGTGGCCCAAGATTACTTTACTAAGTGGCCTGAGGTCATAACCCTCCCAAACCAAGAAGCACGAACTGTGGCAGATGCACTTATATAGCATGTCTTCTCGTGGTTTAGGGTGCTTCTGGAACTCCATTCTGATCAGGGAAGAAATTTTGAGGCTGCCGTATTCCAGGAGCTATGACAGATTCTGGGGATGAAAAAGACTAGATTTACAGTGTTACGCCCTCAGTTGGATGGAATCGTCGAGAGGCTTAACCACACTCTTGAGCATGAATACCTGTCGATCTTTTGTGGCTGACAACCAGACGGACTGGGATTCAAAGGTGCCATTGTTTCTCCTTGCTCACCACTCAGCAGATCACGAGAACACAAGGTTAACACCATCAAGGATGCTGTTTGGAAAAGAGCTACGCCTCCCCAGTGTTCTACTGATTGGCCGACACAAAAAAAAAGGAAGTTGCAGCCCCTAATTATGCCAGCGGTTTATTTAACCAACTTGTTGGCATTCATGATTTTGCCTGATAGCACCTCACAATAAAAAGTGACAGAATTAAGACGCGGTATGATAGTAGAATATCAGGAGAGGTATTTCTAGAAGGACAACTAGTATGGCTGTACAACACACAGAGAAGAAAAGGGTACTGCCCGAAGCTACAGAAATGTTGGGAAGGTCTCTACAGGATTCTGCATAATATAAATTATGTGGTCTTTCGGATTTGTCGTTAAAACTCTCGGTCGAAGCCGAAGGCTGTCCACATCAACCGACTGGCACTCTACGAAAGCCCGGACGGTGCAGAGTCTGTTTGGGACGAACAGACTTGAGTAGGTGGCAGTGTTGCATGTCGCTGTCCGATATTTCCTTTGCGTGGGCAGGCGCAGAGAGCTGGAGGTCAAATTGGTAACTTTAGACGAAGCTCGTGCCTCGCTGAACACGAGAAGCTCATATTTCTCCATTTATAACGCAGGAATATCGTCTTTGTCACCATTCCCTTTCCCAGAACAACTTGGTTTGCCGAGAATGTTTTAGATGGCACCTACCTCAAGTATAAATACCATGTGCGGGCTCTGAGGAGTGAGTGATTAAGAACCGACAGTTTGGCGTCTCGTGCAACCTTAAGCGACAGTTGGGCGATTCCGGAGCGGCGAGTGACTACTGTAGCGATCTGCGAGAGTGCGTCGGCGAACTTGTGTGCAGTGAAGAGTGGAACTTATCTGCGGGACTGTGGACCAGATGCGTGAGTGAAAAGAGATTCGGGACGATGGAAATAGGCAGCTTTAACTAAACATGAGGAAATAATTTGGGCAATTTAAGGTACCTTACCAAGAGTAAAGACTGTGATAAGGACTTTAATTTAAATGGAGATAGTAATTTAATTAAGCTGTCAATAATAACAATAACAGTTAGTAGGTGGCTTAGACTGGTATATAACAGATGTTTGACTGTTTGTATCATTAAGAATAGATATAATTTTTTAATTAATTTTTTAATTTTATTAAGACCTCCATCCCTCACGAACTCGGATACGCCCCTCAGGCATTCTTGTAACAATACGGTATAAAATGTTTTCTTTTCCTTCTAAATTCGTCCTATTTTAATTTTCAAGTTCTTCGGTCATTGCACATTTCAGCCCCCTCGCCCTTCCCTCATGCAATATGGCAGTAATTGACGCATTATTTTATTTTCTGTATCGAAAACTATATGTAAACAGTGATAGTGTGTAATTTTTCCAAGGGAATTATGTGAGTGAAATGCAATAAAAACTTAAGAACATTGATAAGGTGTAGCGATTTTGAATTTTTCTCCTACTTTCTAAGGAGAGCACACGATATTTGTGTATATAAGACATAAGTCCTAGTTTCTAAGGAGAGCACACGATATTTTGTGTATACAAGACATAAGTCAACTAAGTAACATTTCAGCATAGCTAATTAAATCCACCTTAAAGACCAAATCTTATCAATCATTTTCAGAAAACAAATCGACCAGTGATCATGGTTCNACACGTAGGGAGCTTCTGGCAATGGTGAAGGCAATTTCACACTTCCACCCTTACCTTTATGACAGACATTTTATTCTAGGAACAGACCATATTTCATTATGCTGACTACTAAATTTCAAGAACCCCGAAGGTCAAATAGCCCGGTGGATACATTATCTTCAAGAATATGACTTTGAAATACAGCACATTACTGTATGAATTCACAGCATTGCAGATGCGTTTTCTAGGAGGCCATGTGAGCCATTTTGTCGTCATTGCGAATGTCAGAAAGTAAATATTGGTGAATCGCCGAAGATACGGAGGACAAGAATTCAAGGTTCTTTATCTTGTGATGGGACACCTACCACGTATGATGAGATTATTAGGAAAGACAAGTTGAATGATCCCACTTCGCAGCCATTATTAAAATGGAAAGAAGCTGGCTGTCAGCCAAAATAGGAAGAGATATCTAGTCTCAGCGCAGCAGTCAAAGCATACTGGGAAAAATGTAACTCCCTCATACTAAAGCATGGTGTAATTTACAGAAACTGGGAAAGTAATGATGTAGAACACACATTTACAGTTGGTCCTTCCCGAATGCAGGGTTCCGGAAGTCTTAAAAGAACAGCATAATACAGCAGCCAGTGGGCACTTTGGTGTTAATAAAATACTCGACAGAGTTAGACTGAAACTTTACTGGCTTCATTGTCGTGAGGATGTTGATAAGTGGTGCTGATTGTGCAACATCTGCACTGCGAGGAAGGGCCCAAGGACCACAGGAAAAGGTCAAGTCCAGAAATACAATGTTGGAGCCCCATTCGAGAGAATGGCAGTAGATATACTGGACCTCTTTCTTGTCACAGAGAGAAGTAATCAGTATCTACTGGTGGCCCAAGATTACTTTACTAAGTGGCCTGAGGTCATAACCCTCCCAAACCAAGAAGCACGAACTGTGGCAGATGCACTTATATAGCATGTCTTCTCGTGGTTTAGGGTGCTTCTGGAACTCCATTCTGATCAGGGAAGAAATTTTGAGGCTGCCGTATTCCAGGAGCTATGACAGATTCTGGGGATGAAAAAGACTAGATTTACAGTGTTACGCCCTCAGTTGGATGGAATCGTCGAGAGGCTTAACCACACTCTTGAGCATGAATACCTGTCGATCTTTTGTGGCTGACAACCAGACGGACTGGGATTCAAAGGTGCCATTGTTTCTCCTTGCTCACCACTCAGCAGATCACGAGAACACAAGGTTAACACCATCAAGGATGCTGTTTGGAAAAGAGCTACGCCTCCCCAGTGTTCTACTGATTGGCCGACACAAAAAAAAGGAAGTTGCAGCCCCTAATTATGCCAGCGGTTTATTTAACCAACTGGTTGGCATTCATGATTTTGCCTGATAGCACCTCACAATAAAAAGTGACAGAATTAAGACGCGGTATGATAGTAGAATATCAGGAGAGGTATTTCTAGAAGGACAACTAGTATGGCTGTACAACACACAGAGAAGAAAAGGGTACTGCCCGAAGCTACAGAAATGTTGGGAAGGTCTCTACAGGATTCTGCATAATATAAATTATGTGGTCTTTCGGATTTGTCGTTAAAACTCTCGGTCGAAGCCGAAGGCTGTCCACATCAACCGACTGGCACTCTACGAAAGCCCGGACGGTGCAGAGTCTGTTTGGGACGAACAGACTTGAGTAGGTGGCAGTGTTGCATGTCGCTGTCCGATATTTCCTTTGCGTGGGCAGGCGCAGAGAGCTGGAGGTCAAATTGGTAACTTTAGACGAAGCTCGTGCCTCGCTGAACACGAGAAGCTCATATTTCTCCATTTATAACGCAGGAATATCGTCTTTGTCACCATTCCCTTTCCCAGAACAACTTGGTTTGCCGAGAATGTTTTAGATGGCACCTACCTCAAGTATAAATACCATGTGCGGGCTCTGAGGAGTGAGTGATTAAGAACCGACAGTTTGGCGTCTCGTGCAACCTTAAGCGACAGTTGGGCGATTCCGGAGCGGCGAGTGACTACTGCAGCGATCTGCGAGAGTGCGTCGGCGAGCTTGTGTGCAGTGAAGGGTGGAACTTATCTGCGGGACTGTGGACCAGATGCGTGAGTGAAAATAGATTCGGGACGATGGAAATAGGCAGCTTTAACTAAACATAAGGAAATAATTTGGGCAATTTAAGGTACCTTACCAAGAGTAAAGACTGTGATAAGGACTTTAATTTGAATGGAGATAGTAATTTAATTAAGCTGTCAATAATAATAATAACAGTTAGTAGGTGGCTTAGACTGGTATATAACAGATGTTTCACTGTTTGTATCATTAAGAATAAATATAATTTTTTATGAATTTTTTAATTTTATTAAGACCTCCATCCCTCACGAACTCGGATACGCCCCTCAGGCATTCTTGTAACAATACGGTATAAAATGTTTTCTTTTCCTTCTAAATTCGTCCTATTTTAATTTTCAAGTTCTTCGGTCATCGCACATTTCAGCCCCCTCGCCCTTCCCTCATGCAATATGGCAGTAATTGTCGCAAANGTAATTGACGCATTATTTTATTTTCTGTATCGAAAACTATATGTAAACAGTGATAGTGTGTAATTTTTCCAAGGGAATTATGTGAGTGAAATGCAATAAAAACTTAAGTACATTGATAAGGTGTAGCGATTTTTAATTTTTCTCCTAGTTTCTAAGGAGAGCACACGATATTTGTGTATATAAGACATAAGTCCTAGTTTCTAAGGAGAGCACACGATATTTTGTGTATACAAGACATAAGTCAACTAAGTAACATTTGAGCACAGCTAATTAAATCCACCTTAAAGACCAAATCTTATCAATCATTTTCAGAAAACAAATCGACCAGTGATCATGGTTCNAGCTAATTAAATCCACCTTAAAGACCAAATCTTATCAATCATTTTCAGAAAACAAATCGACCAGTGATCATGGTTCTTCAATAGGAAAAAGCATTCACGAATAATCACATATGGAATGATACAAATGGCTAACGTGCGTACCTTTGACAACATTGGAAGCCACTTCTACTTCAAAACCTCCCATCGCCATGACCAGAATCAAATCAAAATAATTGCAATCTCGTAATGTATTCACTTATGCCTTCTGTAATCTATACTAAAATAAGAATATTTAACTTAATTACTCCTCTTATATAAATTAATACATCACATAATGTGCATATTTTTAGGTACTAATTGTAAAACTATAACAGTCACAAAGAATTCGTCTTGCACAAGTTTAACTACTCCCCGTAAAACTCAAATAAACTTATCTACAGCTGTACATACAGTGCAAACGGAGCAAGGTAGCTCAGTGGAAAAACCTTCGGACTCGCATTCAGGAGGACCTGGCTTCAGTTCCCGATCCCGGTCATCCTACAAGTAGGGAGCTGACGAGAAGGCAAGGTTACGTGGTGGGGAGGTGGTCGGGGCTGCAAAACCTCCCTTGCCCCCTTCTGGCGTTTAAAGACCACTGTCAGAGTAATGGGTAACCCTCGCTATTAGTCATCCCAAAAGAAACAGCTCTCTGGAAGTCAGTCACGAGTTAGTGTCGGTTGCGTGCGTATCAGGACGGTATATTATGGCGCAGTCTAGGAAGAAAGGGAAAACTATACACAGCGAAGCGAGGGAGGTGATCAGACATGTGATACATAAATGTGGTGAAGAAGCTACTGATGGTCAAATAAAGCATTTATTATCTCAATCCAATCTGCGTGCATCAGAATAAACTGGAATTTATATGAGACGTGTTTCCAGAATTCGCAAAGAAGGTGNTCTCAATCCAATCTGCGTGCATCAGAATAAACTGGAATTTATATGAGACGTGTTTCCAGAATTCGCAAAGAAGGTGTTGATGCTTGTAACAGTTCGCTGTCAACATCAGGCAAACACCGAAAGCGTCCGCATGAAAGAAATGTGCGCTGTGACTCATTTGATAGGAGAGTAATGAGAGACGTAATTCATGAATTTTACTTATTACAGAAACAAGTACCAACATTTCCTAAGCTTCTCGTTGCTTTGAGAGAAAAATTTGATTTTCCATGGGGTGTTCACACGCTCAGGTGGATACTGAAAGAAATGGGGTTTAAATGGAAACGGTGTAACAGTTCTCAGAAACTATTAGTGGAAAGATTGTCCACTGGCGTTGTAAATACTTAAAATCAATTCTCCACTACAGAATGGAGGGGCGCCCCATAATTTACATTAATGAAACCTGAGTTGATAGCAACATCACATTTAACAAATGTTGGCAACAAATGTTGAACGTGGTGTGTAAACCAACAGCAGTTCTTCGAACCGTTAAATTGTTGTTCATGCAGGTGCTAAAACTGGATTTAATTGAAAATGCACTGCTAATATTTCCAGCAGGCACAGCTACAGGGGACTACCATGGGCAGATTAATTCTGCAAACTTCTAAATGTGGATGCATAATCAGTTATTGCCAAACCTACCCGAAAAGTCTGTTGAGACAATGCGCCTTAACACTCAGTGCAAGAAAATAAACCCCCATCAAAGTATGCAGTGAAAAAGGAAATTGAGTCGTGGTTGACCAATAACTCATGAAATGCGAAAAGCAGAGCTTTTCCACTTAATTGCGCAGAACAGGAAGCCTGAAAAAGTATTCCGCATTGACCAACTTTTAAAACTGCACGGACACAATGTTCTTAGACTTCCTCCTTATATGTGCGAACTTAATCGCATTGAACTAGCGTGGTCTAAAACAAAGAGACTAGGGCGGGAAAAGAACATTACTGCTAACTTGTCGTTAACAAAGCTAATGGAAATCACGACGGAAGCAATATCTTCCGTCGCTGAAGAAGGCTGGCAAGGATACTGTTCGCATGTCCAAAATATAGAAGCAGACTACTGGCAAAATAACTGTTGTGTGGAAGACGCAATAGACAGTTTTGTGATATGCCTAGACCGTGACTCCAGTGGCTTGAGTGATTCATCTGACGACGAATTTTGCTCTTCCGAATCGGAACTGGCGCTGCCACTTCCCGAAAGTGAATAAGTTATCACCGAACAACAACATCCACTGTTTGAGGTGAGCGGTAAGAGTTTATCCTTTCAGAGTATTTTTAAAATATGCATTCCTGATCTTAACTGTTTTCACCCTAAATTTATGCCATCAAAATTGTTTGCAGGTCACTATTGTTTCGCAGGTATTTAAGTAAAACAATTTAAGTTAAAACAGTTTAAAAATGTTGTTGTTTTTTTCCATACTAAAATCCTTTAAATTAGTGTTGGTAATTTAAAAGATGTTTTAACAATTGTATCTCTTGTGAAATATGATTAATTTTCGTACGGGAGCAGATTGCGAATATGTACAATAAATAGCTTGCTTTAAAAATGTGTACTTCAAACAAAATGCAAAACGTTTCGCGCACCAGGCAGACGGGCACCTAAAATGGCGAATTCAAAGGTTACTGTTAAAAGAAATAATAGAGGCGTATACCATTACATTATAGAGTATGTTTGTATGCGTGTCGTATGAAAGTAAAATCTCCCTGCGAACTGATAGTTTTAGTACTGGTAGTACAGGTTATATACGACGGTGGCGACATTGCAGCCCACCGGGCCCACCCACCGCTCATCCACCCTGCCCGAATTCCATAGCCTCGCCTTCTCGTGAGCACTAGACAGTACTCTCTTGAGTAATTTCCCGAAGTCCTCCAGGCGAATTCTGGGATGGTTCCTTACCACAGGCCATGGTCGATTCTTTCCCTTATCCAGCTTCTCGGAGAATCTTGCTCCGTCTCTAATGACCTCGCTGTCGATGAGACGTTAAACACTTCTTACCTTACTTAAAGGCCGAATTCTAAATTCACATTTTACTTATATATGTGTGTAGCTGGGAGCGTGTGCGTGTACTCAGACTGCCACCGTGTTGTGGAAAGCGTTATTGCCTCCCANTATATATGTGTGTAGCTGGGAGCGTGTGCGTGTACTCAGACTGCCACCGTGTTGTGGAAAGCGTTATTGCCTCCCACCCAGGAGATCGAGGCTCAGTGCCTCGTACTGACACTTGGAATGCATCACGTGGTCGTTGGGTGTAACTTACATGCATACTGCGTAAGGCAATGGAATCCCACTGCATGATCATTCTGCCAAGTAGCTTCGAGTACCCTACGGTCTCCATTGAAGTAATAGTGATATTGCTTGAGGTTCCTATCATAGATTAGGGACCCCGCTTCCCGCCTCTTGATCTTCGTTACAGAGTGATTGGAATTAAAGTTTTAAACAAAACTATTGAACTTGCATCCGCTGTGCTGATCTACGAAAAGAATCCATTCACATGCCTACGATGTCTGTTGATGAGTGCTTTTAAGATGTCACGCGGGTTATAAACACTAATTCAGAGTACTCAAACGTAGCTAAAAACGACTTTTCAATGCACACTATCTCAAAATATACACGCCAGAGTGAGGTGCATTGAACAATGTTACGAACTTATGATAAGTTCACCGCTTAAAGACCCGTACATACACGCTGCCCGATGAGAACACTGCACGCCAGTTCAGAGCCTTGCGCTTAAAGGCAATTGCACATTTGATGCCCGTAAAAGTGCAGCCCTTATCGCTCCCACGCTTCTCTGAATCATAAGCGGAAAAAACTTCCAGATAGACTGGCCCTTTGATTTTAAATCAGAATTAATTAGTAATTAGCATTCAGCGCTCAAGAATTATATGACAACTATTTTAGAAATTGTGGTCACAATTTGTAATATCTTGTAATGAGAAACACCTGAAGGATAGAATTCTCAATCATTGGTGACCCTTAAGGACTATGGAAAGATCTCGCAGTGCAGGAATTTCCGAAACATAAAATCATGAACAGAATTTCNTTGGTGACCCTTAAGGACTATGGAAAGATCTCGCAGTGCAGGAATTTCCGAAACATAAAATCATGAACAGAATTTGTACTAGTACATATATTTTCATGGGGTTACAGTTATAGAAAAAATTATTTTTTTCTGTAAACGAATGTTCGACGAAAAAGTGGGAACAATATTTTACATTTAGCATGCTTTTATACGATAATCACTACATGACGGTACGTGTTGTCCGTCTCGGGTTGTCACAGTGTGGCCTGAGTGCTACCTACTTTTAAATGTCTGACAGGCTGCAAGTATTGGAGATGAACATACACTGAGTACAGTCATGTAAGAACTTTGTTGGAGATACAGTTCATTGCGATTTTTGCATGATGAACTCGATACTTAAATATGAAGATATATAAAACATACATAGAAGTTTTTAAATTGTGTATGATGTATTTTTACATGTGAAATTATAGGACTCTCTACGGCATTTGAACCTGCGATAGCTTATATTAAAGGATGAAGCACTGTCTCCAGCGCTATCAGGGTATATCAGTTATTTCCTATTAACAGCTTGTAGCAGTGTCGTCTCTCCTGCACGGCTAATGGCTTAAGTGTATGTTGTTTCGTATGTGCTTACAGTTCTAGCACTATAAATGCTATGCACTCAAATAATTACATGTATATATTTAGTATTTAAAACGGGATAAATTGATAACTTGTAATTTATAACTGAATTCCNCTCCTGCACGGCTAATGGCTTAAGTGTATGTTGTTTCGTATGTGCTTACAGTTCTAGCACTATAAATGCTATGCACTCAAATAATTACATGTATATATTTAGTATTTAAAACGGGATAAATTGATACCTTGTAATTTATAACTGAATTCCCCTCATTAGGGAAGTGCATTTGTGTGACCCGGCAGTTTTGCCACCCTGGAGACTGACGCAACTCTCTCTCTCTCTCTCGGCTAGTGTTACGCGCCCTCCCTTCGACTGGCCGAGACCTGCACTGTGCTCGCGCCGCCGGCCTACCACCTGGGCTGCCTTACAGATTCCCAAGATGTTATTTGATCGCACAACGACGGTCGGCTGGTACGTGTTCTACTGCTAGNCTGGGCTGCCTTACAGATTCCCAAGATGTTATTTGATCGCACAACGACGGTCGGCTGGTACGTGTTCTACTGCTAGTGTTGTGAGTGTTGGTCGTGCTAGGGATGTGATGGTTTCGTTTCAGTTGGTTCGTAAGGAAGGCGTTTGCTATTCTGTTGTACTGACCAGGACGACCTGGTCTTATCTAGAATCGTATAACATGTCGTACAGAATACGACGCTTGTGTAATATGTTGTTGCGCTGGTTGATAAAAGCTTATAACTATTTTTCCTTTGCATATTATTTTAATATCCGTTTGCATCAGTGTGTAGCAGTGTTGTCATCTTATCGTTCCCACACTTTACAATGGAAATTTTTTTGTCTAACTTAACGAACAGCGCTCGATGCTCGCGCAATATACACTGGCTGTTAATTGCTTTTAACTATTTATTTTATGATTATTATTTTTACATCTATTTGCATTGGCGAGTAACAGTGACGCCTCTCTTGCACAACTAATGGTTTTAATGTATGTGGTATTGTGTCAAGCAAAGGAACACAGTCTTTACAAGTTGCGTAATGTGTATCGTAATTAACACATTACACTCATTTTTGGGGTTAGCCTTTGTGATCAATCGTTATTCTCAAGTTGACGTGGTAGCAACACTGATATCCCTATTATGGGCTGTGGCTGCGTCGGGATATTTTATTATGTATATTGTGACTGCTTACATCATTTTTGTGATGTACTTGTGTATATTNCTGTGGCTGCGTCGGGATATTTTATTATGTATATTGTGACTGCTTACATCATTTTTGTGATGTACTTGTGTATATTATAATCCTTTATTGTTTGTTATATGACTGATTCATGTACAGAAGGGTTTCATATTATTTACACTCGGTTTTTTCAAACCTCGCGTTAGGCTGACGATGTTTACTTATTTTAAAACGTACGTGTTTTAATGTAACACGCGACTACGTATGTATTCTTATCGGTGCAATAGTATACTCGTTCATTTTTTATTATATGGCTGGTTGTAAAGGGCTGCCCATGGATGTTTCGGGCCGCTGTCCCTTGTATCAGTCTGATGGTGTTCGTGTATATCACCATATATGTACTTTACCGTTTCTCACGAATATGTACATTATGCACGCAGCACATTTGTATATATCTTGCTTTTTGCATATAGTTGTTTGTTGTATCTTANCACGAATATGTACATTATGCACGCAGCACATTTGTATATATCTTGCTTTTTGCATATAGTTGTTTGTTGTATCTTACTCATGCCGACTTTTATTTATGTATATATTTTCACATTTATATACACAGTTTGGATGCCGGTGGACGAAGGGAGGACAGCTGTCGCTGAGGGGGATCCCTAGTTGATACCTGCGGTAGTAGACGAAAAGGGCGGCAGTGGGTGATTGACGAGTCCGTGCAGGCCGATGCGAATGTGTGTACTATTTCAGAACCCACACTCCTATATGCAACAGTAACCTTGTGATGGGCCTGTATGTATACCTTGATTTTCTTTACATGTGTGGACGGTTTTTACATGTTCCCGAACTTCACAGGTTTGGAAGTGCTACCGACATTGTTTGTAACAGGGCTTAGGTTTTTTTGCCCTTACTCCTTGATTTCAGTCGGAAGTGATGAATGTGATATAAATTGGGGGGTTGTAGTTTCGGTGTGTGGGAAACGTTGGGCAACTATGATTATAAGAGGTCCTTCATGTCAACGTAGGATAGGTTTATCATATGAATTTGGTGACTAAAGCTTCTGTGGCTCGGAAATGGCAGCCAACTATACTTATACGAAGGTCTAAGGTGTTCTTGCCCTTCCGTCCTTTTCGTCGACGGGAATTGATGCTTATGTTATGAATTTTGTGACTTTAGCCTTGGTGGTTGGAAATATTAGCCAACTATACTTATACGAGGGCTTGACACTACCATCATGTTCGATGTCTGTGGCAATGTTTATGTTATGAATTTGACGACTATAGCTTCGGTGGACGGTTAATAGCTCTCNTCATGTTCGATGTCTGTGGCAATGTTTATGTTATGAATTTGACGACTATAGCTTCGGTGGACGGTTAATAGCTCTCGACTATGCTTATAAAACGCCTTAAAGTTTACTTAACCCTACAACCCTGTTCTTCATCAGAGATGTTTATGATATTAACTTGAAGCTAATAGCTTCGGAGGATGGGAGTAGAGGGATTATGGAGACTATNTCATCAGAGATGTTTATGATATTAACTTGAAGCTAATAGCTTCGGAGGATGGGAGTAGAGGGATTATGGAGACTATGGCACATCAGTATCTGGGACTGGAGTGTCGGAGTTGTTCGTACTCTGTCATCCCGGTCGGTCTGCGGCCATCTTGAATCCATCTTGACCTTTAATATTTGACCCAGAAAACCCCCCAAAAATGAATAAAAAATACAAAAATCTAAGTAAATTATATTTAAAAAATTTAAAAAATGTATAAAAAAATAAAAAATGTATTTATAAAATTAACTTTAGAAAAATTTAATTTTCTGGTTTTTCCCACAGCCCTCTCCACCAATAATCATTCCACCATCTTGGTAGGTGCAGTCACCTATCTTGGTAAACATCACAGCCAAGGTCCGCCATTTTGGTCGGTGTAGTCCGCCACATTGGTAGGTGCAGTCCGCCATATTAGAAGGCATCGCAGCCACCATTCGCAATCGTGGTAGATGCAGCCAACCGCCATATTAGAAGGTATCGCAGCCACCATCCGCAATCGTGGTAGATGCAGCCGACCGCCATTTGTCCGCCAGCTTGGTAGGCGCAGCTATCTGCCATCTTGATCGGTGCAATCCGCCATCTTTGTAGGCATTAAAACCACAACCCGCCATCTTGGTTTTTTCGTTTGTCATCGGTTTTTCATTTCTGGTGCTGTGCCCAGCGCCGCACCCAGCAGACGACTGACCTCATCCACTCTTCCATTCCAATATATTAAATTGCCCAATTTCCAAACCCCTGATTCTCATTGGCTAATTTACCACCCCCTTACATTTCATTTAAAGGCTCCGCCAATGTTTCTCATTATTTATATACTAGGGTGTATTCAAAAACATTCGTTCCGACCAATCGGCAACCTACTTTAATCGCTAGAGCGGACTATTTTTTTCTTTTAACAACTCTTTATAACACTCACCCCGAGTCCCCTAGGGAAATCAGTCATTTTTCTCGTTCTAAGAAATGTGCGCGTGTTGTCCCAGCGACCATAACATCATTTATGATATTTTCGCATTAGTACGAACAGGGCGAGTCACCGTACCTACCGAAATAATTTCTCCTGTTCTACGCACCTTAAGACATTTTGACCTTATTAAAGTATTTACAGGCCTATCTGCAGCAAAACGAAGACATACGGGACTGACTGTGTTCTCTGTTGGTTTCCTCTGCGGGTATTGCTTGCCAGTAAATGTCTTGAAAGGTAGCATCTTCCACAGGTACTGCTTGCTAGTAGATAGCTTGCATAGGGACATCGTCTTCTACGGGGAGAACGTCTTCAATAGGGACGTCGTCTTCCACGGGCGCACACGTCGCAAGGGCTGCTAGGCGGGCCTTGCACCAACCCCTGTGATGCGGAGTTTTGGGAACCATGGTGGTGCAGCCCTCGAAACACTCCTTGCATGGGAGGCAGTCCCGTATGTCTTCGTTCTGCTGCAGATAGGCCTGTAAATACTTTAATAAGGTCGAAATGTCTTAAGGTGGGTAGAACAGGAGAAATTGTTTCGGTAGGTACGGTGACTCGCCCCGTTCGTACTAATGCGAAAATATCATAAATTATGTTTTGGTCGCTGGGACAACACGCGCACATTTCTTAGAACGAGAAAAATGACTGATTTCCCTAGGGGACTCGGGGTGAGTGTTATAAAGAGTTGTTAAAAGAAAAAAAATAGTCCGCTCTAGCGATTAAAGTAGGTTGCCGATTGGTCGGAACGAAGATTTCCGAAGACACCCGCGTAATTAGCCTATGAGATACTTGGTGGGGCAATTAAATTTATTCGAAGCGGTTGGAGAAGAACCGACTGATCGGTCGAACGAAGGCTTCCGGGTAACACCCGAGTATATAACTAATGAGAAACATTGGCGGAGCAATGAGAATCATGGGTGGGGAATTGATCAGTTAAATTTATTGGAAGGGGGGATTGGATTGGATAAATAATCTGCTGGGTGCGTTGCAAGGGGTAGCTTTAGCAATGAAAAACCAACGACAAACGAAACGAACCAAATTGGCGGTCGAACGAAGGTGAGAGATAAACTCCAGTAATTTATAAACAAATGAGAAACCAAAGAAACCAGGATGGCGAAGGGTGGTTGTGACGCCTACCAAGCTGGCGGACTGCACCTACAAGATGGTGGAATGAGTGTGGGTGGATAGGGTATTTGGGACATCAGGAAAGTTAAGTTTTGAAAATTATTTGTAGTTAATTTTTTAATATTTCTTAATATAATTTTTTTTGAAATATTTAGAAATTTTTGTAATTATTTTTTTTTTGCGTTTGTTGATTTTTTAAATTTTTTGGGGTTAAAGGTAAAAGGGAAAAGTCACATGGATCCAAGAGGCCTGTAGGACGACCAGAATGACAAATTACGAATAACTCCGACGCTCTGGTCCCAGGTAGCGATGTGCCATATTCCCCATAATCCCTCTACTGGTGGGAAATGGCAGGTAACTATGCTTTAAAGTGGGTTTAGGTCGTGCTTGACCCCGTGGCCCTGTTCATCGTTGTCGGCGGCGATGTCTGTGATATGAATTTGACGACTATAGTTTCGGAGGATGAAAAAATGTCGGTCGGCTATGCTTTTAAGACGCCTTAAAATTTACTTGACCCTCTCACCTTGTTCTTCATCAGAGGAGATGTTTATGATATTAATTTTATGCCTATAGCTACGGTGTGGGGAAATGGCGTGCAACTATGCTAATAAGTGGGGTTAGGGCGTACCTGAGCCTTGAGCCTTGTTCATCGTCAGGAGCTATGACTATGTTATGAATTGGATGACTATATATTTAAAGCTTTGGAAATTACAACAAACTGGGCTTATGATTATGTTTAGGGCCTACTTAACCCTGCGGTCCTTTTCATAGTGGGGGATTAAATCTGTTATGAATTTGGTGGCTGTATATACAATTGTTTGGATATATAAAACTATGCTTAAAAGAGGGATTAATGTATACTTGACACCATGGTCCATTTATTCTTCGGGGGTGATGCGTATTTTATGAATTTGGTGGCTGTATCTTAAATGGTTCGGAAATGACAGTTAACTATGCTTATAAGAGTGCTTAAGGCATACTTGACACCGCGGCCCTTTTCGTTGTCGGGGATGATGCCTATTTTGTTAGGAATTTGTTGGTTCTATCTTATTTGGTATGGAAATAAGTCAACAGTGCATATACACTGAAGAGCCAAAAAAACTGTTATAGGCGTGCGTATGCAAAAAACAGACGTAAGGAACCAATCAAAGTAACGCGATGTGGTCGGCAGCTAGATCGGTTACTGCTGCTACAATGGCAAGTTATCAAGATTTAAGTGAGCTTGAACGTGGTGTTATAGTCGGTGCACGAGAGATGGGACATAGCATCTCCGAGGTAGCGATAACATTTGAATGTCCGCGTACGGCCATTTCGCGAGTGTACCGTCAATATCGGGAATCCGGTAAAACATCACATCTTCGACATCGCTGCGGCCGGAAAAAGATCCTGAAAGAACGGGACAAACGACGACTGACGAGAATCATTAAACGTGACAGAAGTGCATCCCTTTCTCAAATTGGCGCAGATTGGATTTGTGGACTACCCTGCAGTATCCATGGTGTGAATTGCCTCCTGCATACCTTCAGAGATTATTCGAGTCTATTCCACGTCATCTTGCGGCACTTCTGCGTGCTCGGTGGGCCCTACACGATATTAGGCAGGTGTACCAGTTTTTTTGGCTCTTCAGTATACATGCGCTTAGGACATACCTGCCCTGCGGTCCTTTTCGTTGTGGGGAGTGATGCCTATGTTATAAATTTGGTGGCTGTATACTAAATGGTTCGGAAATTACAGACAACTACGCTTGTAAGTAGGCCTAGGTAGGGCAACCCTGCGACCCTTTTTTGTTGTCGGGGTTGATGTCTATGTTATAAATTTGGTAGCTGTATCTCAAACGGTTCGGAAATTACAGGCAGCTTTGCTTATAGGTGGGGTTAGGACGTACTTGGCACTTGCGTGGTGTGACTCTAATCTAGTGTGCGTGGGCAGGCCTTGCTCCGTGTCACGCAGGTGGAATGGCAGATCAAGTGACACATCCCTGCCAGGGTGCCAGGTAAAATGAGACGAGAAGGAATATGAGAAAACCAAGGTGGAAGGATAGAGCATTAGATTTGCCACTGCTAGGACGATAGGTGAAAGGAGACCAGAAGTAATGTCAGAAAACTGAGGTGTAATGACAGAGCATGATGAGAGAAGTTGCATGATAGGGCAATGAACTCGAAAATTCTTAAGTCAAGATGGATGGTGCTGGCATGGAATGATAGAGCGTAAATGTAAATGTAACCCCTCTGCTACTTATTCCTCATTCCCAAAAAGGAGGCACTTAGCCACCTTGTGGTGTCATGCTATTTTCGGTCTGAGTTACTCATATGATTTTTGGTAAGGAAAATTTCTGCGATAAGTTTTGCTGGTTTTGAGGGAAATTCGGGAAATTTTAAGTGTTTTTTAGGGAAAAAGAGGGAATTCTAAGAAGAAAAAGAGAAAAATGGACGCCTTTGGCTGGGAATGACAGAGCAGGAGATTTCCGCGTGACGTCATCCAAGATGGCGGTTGGCCCCAGCCTCCAGCTCCTGTCCCAGAACCCCCTATTTCTTATCACTCTAATTTTTTTTATATTGGGTTCTTAGTCCCTGTAACAGATTGTGTTGACATGAATCATCGCTGAGAAACCACGGCTCTTGAAATTCAGCTTTTGCTTACTTTTCAGCAACTTCATTGCGGACGGCTACGGCTCGGGTTCTATCCCGATAAAATCGAAGTACTTACTTTTCTCAAATAGGAATATTGACATACATAGCAAGTGGGTTTTCTTGGAGTACTTCAGATACGCACAATTTTGTAACTTAATTTAATCCAGTCGAAACTTGCTGTAGGTCTGACAGCCTAGTATGGTAGAAAAATGTACATAAAATAGAAATTACTAGTTGATAATTAATCATTAACCTAAGTAAAATCTGCAACTCTTCATTTTATCAGTACCTGATTTTCCATGAATTTCACTCAACTTTCTCTAATTGTTCTTTAGGTAACTCTATTTATATATTTTAAGTGTTCTTTACGAAATATGTTCCCGAAAATAACATCTCCTGCTTATATGTGTTATATTGGCTGTTTTTTTTTTATCAAAAATATTTCAACGCTGGGTTTGAAAATAATCAAAAATACTGGTACAAGACAATACAAAATCACCTACCGAATTAACATAAGTTATACTACGTGTTAAAAAAATTAACTTTTCCTTTATATAAGTGACGTCTAACTATTTTCAGTTTCCTCTTTTATGTTTAATGTGTTGTAAATAATAACGTACTGTACAAGTGGTTTGTGCTAATTTTTAGACAAAGATTACGTTTTATATTTGACTGCGATAGAATAACTATTTTTAATGACAAAAATCCTTAATATAATCTCAATTCTCGTTCCTGAAATAGTGTAGAGCCCCATCGTCCTTGTATTGTATTTATAATACCCTTAATTGTTTATAAGTTACGTATCATAATACCTGAGTTACTGGAAATGGTACTAGATCATATAAAATTGTGTGAAATAAACGAAAATCCAGTCTCCGACGGATATTTTTGTGAACCAGTTCTGTTGGTATTTTAACTATTTAAAAACAATAGAGAAATGAAGGTTTAATGTGATTTGTTATTTTATGCAGATTCGTCTAACAAGAGACGATAAACAACTGTACGTATTATGCATCTAATTTGACTAGTTCAAATCGCTGACTCAGAAAAAGAGAAAATATTTGAAGCATAGAAGCTTGCGTATCTGCACATGTAAATTTTCTTCAGTGATTGATATTTCTAATGCGCAGGTGTATCTAGAGGATTTTTGATGCAGCTGGAAGCCAAGTGGATATTACGAACACCGTTTGCATGCTGTGACTTTGTTTTTCAATTATAGAGGAAGATAAAGGATGTAACGCCACGAAATAAACGTATGTTTAAGTGATGAACTAACTTCATCTTACCTGTTGGAAGATTCTCTTGAAGCTTGCCAGTCGAGCATATGTCACTGCTCGCACAAGCGCTGGGATGCAGCATCTTCTCACACAAAAGCTGAATCAGCGACTCAGTAAGTGAAATTACACTTGCGAGATTACAAGTAGACAGATGAAATGGCTTAGCGGTTCCTTTGATGTGGGCGTACCCATTTCAGATTGGATGCACAAGGCTCTAAGGAACGTGCCTTATGTATGGTTCACTACTGCACACTGAGGGAAATTCCTTACTGGCTGGACTGCCGGCTGGCTAGTATGTTACCTGTCGCTGATTGGCGAACGGCGTTCCAACATTTAGCTTCCCAGTGCTGCAATTTTATTGGCGTGTGTTTCTGGAGTCCGCGATATAGGCAGCTGTTTCACTTCTGTGTTCGTAAGTATTCTGTGCCGATATTTCAGTTAGTAAACTGCTACCAACTGGCATAGCGCAATTCGTTCGAAAAAAATTGGAAACAAATGCTTATTTAATGAAGTTAATTACTTTAATACTTATACCAACCCTAGTAATGCCTCACATAAGTTTATTTAACTGGTTTGCAGTAATTATTGAAGAATTTGAAGGACCTTATTTTTTAAAATTATTTTGAGCGGCATTTTAGTTTAAACGTATGTGAGTTAATTTTATTTACGACGAAATATATGCTTCTTTGGATGGTGTAAAAGTGTAAAAATTACCCTACTTTCAATTTTTAACGGTTTTGAAAAGTAGCCGTTTTTATACATGCATGGGAAATTATTCTTGAACCTGTAGACATTATATGTGACATTACTCAAGTAAATAAAAAATTCTATTCCATAATTTTTGCATAACCAATTCTGAAAATCCCAGTGTTGCTCTTTTTTGGACAACGCAAGTAAAACGAACCAAATCATTTGCAAAATAACGACACAGAAATAAATTAAAGAGTGTCTGCTTAATTATTTCAAATTGTGCCTAGCAGACATTATTTTCCAAGTGTTTACAACATTTAGAAACAAAAATACAAGCTCAACCTTTAATTTAAAAATTAAATTCAAAGTGTTAACACGCAACAACTTTTCCAACGTTAATTAGATTTCTATCACAAAGTATGTAAAATTATCAATGTTTTGTTATTATGACCTGTGATTAACCAAAATTTTAAAATATTCGTTAATTGATTAGCTTGAAATCGCATCACTGTTAATGTCTCCAAGTAGAATAGAGTTTGACACAAACAAGGGCGTAGGAGACTTTCTGGGCTAAGGGACTTATAGAGGGACTTGTAGAAATCTGGCACCCCTGGTTATTGAAAAAGCGCTCCTTCCTAAAATTTAGTTTTCAATAAAATTGCAACAGTGTTAACGTACAAATTGTTTCCTATTCACATATTTTGCATAAAATTCCTAGCATATCAATATAAGCATTAATATTTGAACATTAATATTGATCTCTATTTTTAGCAAATATAAATAAAGTATGAATCGTTATATACATTGTTTTCTTGTATCACCCCCTTGTGATGTCTTTGCGATGTCTTTGGCACTACCAAACAAAACTGTCTCATGGAAGGCGGGATTTTCCCTTTGTATTCCACTTTTCTGACACCCCTGGTCCAAAAATTAAATATTGCTTTTTTTACGTTCCAATGTTGTTAAGTTAAATAATAATTTAGTAAAAGTTAATATTTAATGAAATACTCAGGCCTGTATAAAAGCAATTATAGCAGAACCTCTACAGCACAAATTTAATATTATTGTTACGTACATAGTATGAACACATGGCAGTCACAAAAATATTACATCTAATAATTACGAAGTAAATAAATAGCGATGCCAGATTTTCTGTTAACACTCAAAAAAGTATATCAATGAAAACATTAATTGATTAAGGAAACTAAAAAATTTTTTTATTTTAATTCAGGTAATTTATTCTTTCTTTGTGGATATAATTAAAGCAGAAATGGAATTGTTAATGGGCGAGTCAGAAAATATGTCACGCGAAAATGTTCTTCAAAAAGTTGGATGCTTTTGTACATTCAGCAATTATTTGAAAAAATTCTTGTAATTTTAATGCAACTTACGAAATGATAAAACAATTTGAAATTTTTATTGATAGTATAAGTTACATGTGTTCCCATAGTGTAAAATAATTGTTATAATCTGCATCGAGTGTAATTTATAAAGCATTAGGAACTTATAAGATGCCCACTAATTAACATGAAAATATTATCGACAGATATCTGATGGAGTGTGATATTGCATTTTCTTATTTAATTCCCAAAAAGTATGAGGTGACATTACTATTAGAACGATGTGGGCTAATTTTGCCTTTACTTCTTGGAGCTGAAATATTTCAATTTTTTCTCACAAATGAATGATTTATGAATAGAGAAGGTAGGTAGTATCAAGTATCAAGTATTTGATAGAGTTTTCTTTTCAAATAGTACTACTCAAACATTTGTTAGCAACATTATATCTCGCAAGTTTATCACATTTATTTGAAAAGATGCGTATTTTTGTGAAATAACTGGAAAGAATTTTTGGTACTGTAATTTAGAACCGAACTAAAGCTCTTTGTATATGACAGATCAGAGTGTTAAAATAGTATAGTTAGTAGTAAATATACATACGCGTGTATAAGTATAATATGTTTAATTAATTCATATATATGTAAAAATTGTATTTTTTACTTGTGAGTACAGTTTTTGTGTCATAGCAGCAAGGTTTGCAGTATTTATGGAATAAAATTACATGGCATTAGTACATAAAACATATTCTATTTTCATTATGTAACCGTTGATAAATTGCTGTATAAAATTCCTTATGCATCCATATACCATATTGAGGCTACCCAACGACCTTACAGCTATTCCTGGGCGTAATATAAGTAGCAAAAGTATGATAACAATGTAAACTGACTTTCTGGAACCCACATTTTAATTATGGAATTTTATAAAGTTTTAAAAATGGCAGTAGGTAAAACATATGAGTTTCAAATAACTGCTACAGAATACAACAAACTTGCCATTTAAAAAATTTTTAATTATCAATACATTATTTACATCACTGGCAGCACCTTTATTAGTGAAGTAATGAATGCCTTACAACCGGCAGTTAAGATCATTACAAAAGCAATCATAGAGCAATAAGAGTTTCAGTACATGTTTATCTCCCAACGATGGGACAGTAGGTGTACTGTAGCACTGCTTCTCAAGTAAACATTCTTTGACAATAATGGACACATTACAGCCTTTACTTACGTCACATGGAGAAATATTTTGTAGGTTGCAAGTTTAGGAAGGTGATAATGACAATTATAACGTTATCTTGCTTTCCACATTTAAAAAATCACTTGAGTCAAAAATTTGCTTCAGTTGGACGGTCAGCAACAAAAACACGCAAAGTGAGAAAGTACATTCCCGAGAAAAAAATTTTTGCTATCATGTAAAGAATTAAAGAACACTCATGAATATACTTGAAGGAAGCTGAGCACGTTTATAACAAAGAACATACTTACATATGACTGTGAACTCCAATGTCTTCTCACGAGTAATTTTCAATCTTGGAGCAACATGTACCGTTGCTATAATGCACATTTATTGTCACTCTGTTTTACAATTGAAAAAAAATTATGTCAGGTTCATGTCAGTTTTGTGGCCACCAACATCTTATCACACACTCATTTCCATATCACTTAAAAGGGAAGACCAGATAACATGCGAGAAAAACACACTCACTTCCATTTTGTTTTCACCACTCGTGTTCCAAGCATTAGCTTTGTTGTTCGCACTCATTCCATTCGTAGAAAAACACTCTCACAGCATGTTTTTACAAAACGGTAGGAAAGGTGTTACACCTGCAATCACTTTTACAAACATGGCCACTTTATCAACAATACGTAAGCGTTATATACTAATCCAATACAACAAATTCATGCATGACAAAATATGTGTGAAACTTGCGCATTTTCTTTCACCATTATCTGTATTAAATACATTTAGAATATAACCACATTGTTTTGACCAATGAATAATGCATAGCTATTGTAGGCATTTGTTTTATTAAAGTAGGCAAGAAGCGTTTCAAAACTGGTAAACATATTTTACAGCTTGTACTTAATATTATCATGAGATGCAAAGAGATTAAAATGTAAGTGAAAATTTCACATTTATAGCCTTTATCATACATAATAAATGACATTAATAATTTGGCAAAATAGTTATTCAAACTTTACCAAGTATATGGCATAAAATATTGCTGCATTAAATTTGTAGTATTTTTTATGAAGGGCCTATATATAAGCCTTGCTCTGCTTACTGAGCATTTTAACTTTTTGTAGCGATATAAATGCATACAAGGCATCCAGTTAGAATTTACATAAACATTTTGTAAGTTATAGTGTACTGATATGCACTACCTGAGTAGTGATACCGCATAAGTCTCTTACTCTGAAAAATTGTTAAACTGAGATTACGAAGAAGGGAACATATCAATACTTGCGTAAGACTATACGTGTTGTCTTCATGCGTTATGGAATTCAAAGTCATTGTAATTTTCATGTATTCGAAAGCCAGGCCATTAAGTAAAAGTATAAAGTTAATTTCTGCAATAGATGTATCAGAACACATCAAACAGTATCAAAGGGGTTAAATGATAACAATAAGCTATTTATTTTAATTTTCTATTAGTTGTCAAATGTAGCCGACCGGTTTATTCTGTATTTCAATAAGAAAAATTTGAAAATAAGGTTTTGAAGTTTTTCGTTTTTCGTCTGACTATATTCCAAAACAGACGGCACAATATCAGGTTACATTCGAGAAGAATAATGCAGAATTCCTCTACTAAATACACCGAAGGATTGCCATATTTACTGAAGTTGCCTTACTTTACATAGAACGTTTACTCTCCGAAATATATGAGGCGAATTTTTCCTGAACGACAATGACAAATTTAAACATAGGCCCATAGCTGGCTGGTCTCTGTGGCGCCTTCTGTAGCAACTCAAGAAGTGTAGTGTAAAAACACATTTAGAATTGTATTGCAATTGACAAGTGGCTCATAAGGAGCTCAATCTTCTCGAAATGATCGCTTTAAAAAAATTACGTTTTATAATATCAACACTGTTTTACACGATTTTCATTATATTTTGCCATGGAACTTCATGATTAGATTTCTGAGCTTGATTTATAGCTTATATAAAATGAATATTAAAAAATTTTCCAATATTTTTAATATCTTGTTTTTTATCTAAGTTACGTACTTATTATTGTATTTTCTTAAATTACCACGAAAATGTTATCTGATGAAAGTAAAGCCAATGGTGAAAGCTTTTATTTAGGATAATAACAGTTTGTTACACTTATTTGACACTATAAAACCGATGTCATGTATGATAACGATCGAGATTTGTTTAGTTTTGCACATAATGTAAGATGACGAAATGTTAATTTTAGGTGTAAATCGTTGCGTTATTAAATTTATTTAATAGAATTCGAGTATCGTGTAAATGTAACTTAGTTATATTGGATACACTGCACGTTAGAATTCGTGGGGCGTTTAATCCTTTTGTCGCCAAATAACTAAAACTTAACTTTATTTATTTTAGGTTTCTGCGTAAATAAATATAGACTGTATTATAAAGCAGACTGTAATAAACGTTAAGTCTCCAAATATGTAGTGAATAACACTACGAGTTACAAACTGTGAATTGCATAATATTGTGGCAATAAATATTCTAAAAACCGTAATAGCATTACGGAACAACGTTTCATTGACGACAATTTGCATTGCCTCCGCGAATGTCCATTCTGCGAACTGCGTTGACCGAACCAAATGACGTGATTCCAGATGTTTACTATAAGAAAATTCCATATTTTCGATCTCGTCCTGAAAATTTTACCAGCCGTTGAAAGCTCTGCAGCAAGTACGTTTATATAATACTTGGTAAATAATGCAGTGTCATTTTCAAAACCTACAGTCTCTCCGTTAAAAATACTGAGTCAATTTCAAGAAGTTGTCATCTGCATGTGGTTATCTGTCAGTCTTGTAACTACCCATACAACATTGGTAATTTGCCTTTCTTATCGAAAGTATTCTAAAATAAGTTTGGGGTACCTGAATGGTGTAATTAGACATAACCCCTTTCCTTTCTGGTTTATACAGATTTTTTTTTCTATGGGGATTCGTGCGTGATATAATTAGCATTAAAATAGGTAATGAAATAACGCCCTACAATACAGTNGTATAGAGATTTTTTTTTTCTATGGGGATTCGTGCGTGATATAATTAGCATTAAAATAGGTAATGAAATAACGCCCTACAATACAGTAGTAGAGAAAGTGGAATAACCGCCAAAAAATAATCACCGGTTGTCTGAAATGTCCGCTGGGGATAGAACTCAGCTTTCCGCAAAGGCAGGTCGACGTACTGTTCGCTTTGCCTGGACACATACGCCTTTGAGGAAGCTTCGTTATGTGTTAACTAAGAAAAACATGGCGCTCCAGAAGCATAACAGCGATGCATAGCATTTTCTTTCATTATCCAAAATTCTAGCGTTGCCAAAAAAACTCCACGAATCGATGTATATCAGCTTACACGAATGAACTAAAAGTTAATATGCAAAGTAATCCAAAATGAAAAGAAAAAGTAAGAAAATAAATGTAGGTTCATACGTTACTCTTAGATGTAAATACATATAAAACTACTAGTTAAATAATATAAAAAAATTTACATGTATCATTGAACAGTAAACAGTGACAATAATAAATGTAGAGCGTCAAAAGTCCGATATTAATTTATGCGTGTTCACATATCTTCAGCGTTAATAAAAAACAACGTCGTATAACAAAATAAAATAAGGTGCATCAGTATTCCAAGGGCAGAGCAGTTTGGACAAGGACGACTTCTCTTAGAGATAGCGAATTAGTTGTGACGGCGTCAGGGCGAAGATCGCGATGACATCGCTGTTCCCGAGAGGCGCAAGAAACAAATTTGCATTCCCCGCGTCGCGCAACCATTAATTTCGGCGCTCTCCTTTCTCCCGGCCGCTTATTATTGGCACCACTTGTCTTTTGTTTTTGTTCCTCTTGGGACCGGGGGAATTACGAGGCAAGGTCCCAGTGCGAACTGTCAAGGGGAAGGGACTCGCCGGAGAACTGTAGCACTGTGACAGCACGGAGCAGCGCGGCGCGGGCAGCACTTTACAAGTCCGCTCGCTCTACGGTTATAGACGCGTGGCAAAACTTGTCACTTAAGTTCATTATTGAAGCTGAGAGAGGTGCAGCAAGTATATTACATTAAAATGCACTACTTCACGTACTGTGAGTGAGCCTGGCGAAGAGTTACAGCACTGGGGTAACACAATGCAGCGCGGCGTGAACAGAAATTTACACGTTGCTAAACTGTCGGTGGGAAATATATTGGGTAAGGAACTATGACTGTGGCAGCGCAAAGCAGCATGGAAAATATGAGGCCTAACGTAGAACTGTAGCTCTGTGGGAGGGCAGAGCAGCGCATCATGAACCGTAATTTGCACGTCGTTTCTTTCACAAATGTTAACCTGGCTAAGAATTTTACTTCGTAGCATAACANTCGCTCTACGGTTATAGACGCGTGGCAAAACTTGTCACTTAAGTTCATTATTGAAGCTGAGAGAGGTGCAGCAAGGATATTACATTAAAATGCACTACTTCACGTACTGTGAGTGAGCCTGGCGAAGAGTTACAGCACTGGGGTAACACAATGCAGCGCGGCGTGAACAGAAATTTACACGTTGCTAAACTGTCGGTGGGAAATATATTGGGTAAGGAACTATGACTGTAGCAGCGCAAAGCAGCGTGGAAAATATGAGGCCTAACGTAGAACTGTAGCTCTGTGGGAGGGCAGAGCAGCGTATCATGAACCGTAATTTGCACGTCGTTTCTTTCACAAATGTTAACCTGGCTAAGAATTTTACTTCGTAGCATAACANATCATGAACCGTAATTTGCACGTCGTTTCTTTCACAAATGTTAACCTGGCTAAGAATTTTACTTCGTAGCATAACAAAGTATCGTGGCAAGGAGTATTAGTAACGCTTGTCAATAAACTTACCATGGGACAGTAATATATTAGCAAACACCACTCTATTGATCGCAAAATGAGCTGACACTTAGTGGGGAACTGTGTTGCTGTGGCAGTAAATTGCGGCAAGGGAAGAGTAGCAGTTAGCCTTGTCAGTTTGTATATTGTACGGCGGTAGCACAGCGCTATGGGTCATTAGCATAAGGTATTAACTGCCGCATACATTGAAGTCTATTTGCGTTAGCGTGGTTTCAGCGAGCACGTATATACTATTTTATTACTGCTATGTTTATTTTCTCATTTTTATGCATGTTATATCAAATAAGTGCCGGTCGTTGACAGTTCCTCTGACACATTTACAGTATGTGTTCCCTCTTTAGTTGGTCGTTTTTTCTGGTTTCCATAACTCTTTCTCTCTTCTGATAATTCTAAAGCGGATCTTACGTATTTTGATACCGGTGTTCTTATGGCCGTATTGATGTGTCTCACATTTCAGCTTCGGTATATTTTAATTTTTCATCGNGTTCTTATGGCCGTATTGATGTGTCTCACATTTCAGCTTCGGTATATTTTAATTTTTCATCGACTCCCTTTGCTCCTATCTAAACGAAGTTATTTCTACATATTTCTCCTAACTCCTCGTTATCTAAACACCCATATTTAAATTTTTTCCTTGGTTCACATTTTATGTTAATTCTTCATGAGGCCGCGGTAACGCAGCGGCTAGGGCGCTCGCCTCCCGCCAAGACGAACCTGGTTTGACTCCCGGCGGGATCACTCCCGGATTTTCACACGCGGTCTGCGGGTTTCTCCTCAGATATCTCCCGTCTACCACGCCCTTACATTCCGGCTCTGATCCATATTCACACTCATCGGCTCGTGGGACCCCCATGTTAAGAGCCACGCAAACTTCTCTACTCCACTCAATTCTTCGTTTTCAAACTTACCGTATTTTCAATAATCATCACTGTTATTTCATATTTTATTGTTCTTTATACCAATTTTCTTTTCCACTCCAGTCTCCTTATAACATCACTGATCACTATCCTCTNTCATATTTTATTGTTCTTTATACCAATTTTCTTTTCCACTCCAGTCTCCTTATAACATCACTGATCACTATCCTCGTCTCCCTGTTCCATGTACCACTCTCTCCTGCCTTTCATATAACGTGATACTGGAAGTCTTTGAATTAACAGAGTTAGTCCCTTTTGATGTATATTTTACACGCCCATACAACAACTAAATAACGGTTTTTCCCATCAAAACTGCATTTTTTTTTTCAATCATTATTGTCGAAATTTATTTAATTCAAATTTATTTAATTCGCTTCCAGTTGCACAATGTGCTTATTTTACTTATTCCTAATTTACATTAAAAATGCAGATAAGTGATAGAGATTNTCATATTTTATTGTTCTTTATACCAATTTTCTTTTCCACTCCAGTCTCCTTATAACATCACTGATCACTATCCTCTGAAAACGTCTCCCTGTTCCATGTACCACTCTCTCCTGCCTTTCATATAACGTGATACTGGAAGTCTTTGAAATAACAGAGTTAGTCCCTTTTGATGTATATTTTACACGCCCATACAACAACTAAATAACGGTTTTTCCCAGCAAAACTGTATTTTTTTTTTCAATCATTATTGTGGAAATTTATTTAATTCAAGCAGTCGCTTCCAGTTGCACAATGTGCTTATTTTACTTATTCCTAATTTACATTAAAAATGCAGATAAGTGATAGAGATTNTCGCTTCCAGTTGCACAATGTGCTTATTTTACTTATTCCTAATTTACATTAAAAATGCAGATAAGTGATAGAGATTATCTTTCATATTTCTTGTCCATGGTTTTATAACATATTTAAATATTTGCTACATATCTGTTAGAAAGCATGTAAACTTACGTTGATTTCAGGGGGCCACCAAGGCAAGCCGGGTTAAATCCTCGCCCGGCTCACTCGGGATTTTTGCAAGTGGGAATCGTGCCGGACGATGCGCTGGGTGGCGGGATTTCTCGGGGATCTCCCGTTTCCCCTCCTTTTCATTCCGGCGCTGCTCCATACTCACCTTACTTCACCTTCATCGGCTCTTAAGACCTCGCTGTTAAGAGCAGCCCAAATCTCTTCACTCACTCACTAACTACACTTATTTAATATTCTCTTTCAATATTTATAACTTCTAGTTAATACAAAATATTAACACATATAAATTAGGTAAAATTATAAGGTATATTTTTGTTTCGTTTTAAATTTTTAAATTATTTTCTTGCAAATGAAAATGAAGTGCCTTGAAGAAATTAAACCTATCTATACTGACATCGAAAGGAATGGTAAATGTAATTTACTGTATGAAAATTGGAGTGCTGTTTCACGTTTAACTACTCAAATGTTTAATAACAGTTTGGAGCACTGTACATTATATTTATATCAAGAAAGAGACAATGTTANCGTTTAACTACTCAAATGTTTAATAACAGTTTGGAGCACTGTACATTATATTTATATCAAGAAAGAGACAATGTTAATAATATATTAGGTTCGTTTCAAGAACTCATATTACAAAGTTTATGTAAACCAGCTATTAATATATATACTGAAATATATCTTTAGTGTGACCTTTTTACGTGCCCTTTTTTAGATATCATTTAAAATAAATCAAAAATCAATAATTTATATTTGTGGTCCAGTATTACTAAAATTCAAACATTACATTCGTTACGCCGGCGAAGAGCAACATAAANCGTTTAACTACTCAAATGTTTAATAACAGTTTGGAGCACTGTACATTATATTTATATCAAGAAAGAGACAATGTTCATAATATATTAGGTTCGTTTCAAGAACTCATATTACAAAGTTTATGTAAACCAGCTATTAATATATATACTGAAATATATCTTTAGTGTGACCTTTTTACGTGCCTTTTTTTAGATATCATTTAAAATAAATCAAAAATTAATAATTTATATTTGTGGTCCAGTATTACTAAAATTCAAACATTACATTCGTTACGCCGGCGAAGAGCAACATAAANAATAATTTATATTTGTGGTCCAGTATTACTAAAATTCAAACATTACATTCGTTACGCCGGCGAAGAGCAACATAAAACAATTAACAACAATCAGTTTAATATTTCATGTGACCTATACAGTTATGTATTGGTGAAAAATAAATAATAAACTCTGGAGTTGCATATTTTGTGAAAATCAGCGAAAATTTAAATGCAGATACGTAAATACATCAATAACAAGGTTTTCAAAGAAAAAAGTGATAATTTTGTAACTAAATGAGTGGCTTGCTACACCCCCAAATTATATACAAATTTTACAAACTTATTACTGACTAAAAAATTTACCAATATAGTTAGTCATTGTAGAATCAATATTATACACTATATTAAATACATGTAAAATATATATTCAACTATGGAAAATAGTGTCACGGTTATTCTTGACTCGGTCTGATCCACTTTGCTGAGCCTATTATTGTCCCAGCACTGGCTGTTGGGGCCACGGTAGTGTATTTGTTAGACTACTAGCCTCCCGCCAAGGCGAACCGGGTGCGATTCCCGGCGGGATCTCTCCCGGATTTTTTGCATGTGGGAATCATGCTTGACGATGCCACTGGTCAGCGGGTTTTCTCGGGTATCTCCCTTTTTCCCGCCCCTTCATTCTGGCGCTGCTCCACACATACCTCGTTTTACACTCATCGGCTCTTAAGACCTCGATGTTAAGAGCTTCCCAGATCTATCCACTCCACTCCACTTGTTGTTACGCTTTAGCGCTGTGTGCCCTTGCATAGCTGTTGAGAGCAAATCATTGGCTGTTCTGTCGCAACAATGTGTGTTTTGGACTGCATCCACTCGTTGTTAGGCCTTCTTGGCGCTCCTTCACAATAGGCAGATACCCACGGAACGGGCTTTAAAATAATAAACAGATGCTCTAGCTATAATGACAAACAAGCGACCAATGTATCCCAACACGCTGTTTTATTTCATCCACTCTGGACTGTAATGGATAACCACTTCTGCGGCGGTACTCTGTGCCATAGGTTAGAAGCAGTATTAAGCGTAGGTGAGGAAAGTTTGTGCTATGTGCTATGTTGCCTATTGGACCACAGCCAGAAATATCTCAGCTGTGCCACAGTGAGAAGTGGTCAGCATATATTGTAATGTTGCATTGTGTCCTGAGGGCGGAGAGACAATAGGCTGCATTCGGTGGAAAAAGTTGACACTGCACTGCTCTGCTGTACCACAGTGAGTGGTGGTCAGCATCTCCACACTTGTGAGAAAAGTTGACGCTACGCTGCGTTGCTGTACCACAGTGAGTTATAGCCAGCATCTACACAGTGTTGTGCCACGCTGCCATGTGCTCTGGGTGTAAGATAATTGTACATTCGGTGAAGTTGACGCTGCGCTGCTCCACTGTGCCTCTGTGGTGCTGGCCCGCATCCACTCGCTGTTACGCCTCGGCGATCCGTGCCCTGCGGTGGAGACACTACACTCTGCCATCTTGAGTTAATTCCTGTCTTGGCGCTGAAATTGCCTTGCCAGTAATGCTTGGATGATCATCTTCCTTGGGCTGACGATTACCCGAAGTCAGGGGTGGCCAGATACCAGTTGTTTGTAATTAAGTTTATCTCTTAACCTTTCAACAGAGGTAATATATATGTTCTTCCGAACACTAGAAAACAGTTTCAGCGTGGATCATTCCTTAAATATTTACGGAAATATTTTTAATGATTCGTAACAGAAACTTCGTGAGCATTAAAACGTAATAATAACAACAGTCACGGGTATCATCATATAATGTCTAGAAGAAAGTTTTTTTGTGGATTCGCAATAGCTATTTCATATATATTTATTGGCAAAAGCCACAATACTTGAATTATTATAATAAATTAGTAAGAATGATTATATTACGAACTTCCCATTTAAATAAAACAAATTAATTAACTTATTAATTATTTTTTACAATCGCGAATTTCTGTGTAGTTATGGTTTTAATTACAACTTATATTTTATGCCACATCTTCAGTTAAATTTAGAAGTATCTCCCAATACTTGACACAAGTTTCTGCCTCTCTTGCCCATAACTCAAGATTTCAATCTATACACTTCACTCATTAGGCCTATTGGTTTCATCATATCATTTCATCTTAAGTGTTACAATTGTGCTAACAAGCAGAAATAAATAATGTTATTATAATGCGGAAGCCTCAAAAATAGAGTATGTCATTTAATATATAATTTCTTTCACATTCAAACCCTGATTTTCCGTTATGTTTCTATTGTTTTTAAGTTATTTTGTTAGCTGTATTTCCCGACGCAAACANCATTCAAACCCTGATTTTCCGTTATGTTTCTATTGTTTTTAAGTTATTTTGTTAGCTGTATTTCCCGACGCAAACAGTTTCTCGGTGAAAAAAAAATTAACTCGTGGGTAGTCTGGTAAATTTTAATCTGAGATCACAAAACCAACTTTACGGTGCACACTTATGCTATTTATTTTAGCCAGTCTCTCCCGATGACGTGCTGTTGACCTTCGGCAAGATCTGATCTGACAGGATCTCCGAAGCAGCACTCCGACGTGTTCTTTTTCCTCAGGTCTCCGTCAATGGCCTCCTTGGACAACCCTGAAACGAAGAGCACAAAAAATAACAAGTGAACACAGGCATAATGGGACGAGAACACGTCCTGAAAGATGAAATAAACACTGCATTTTAGTTTGCATTCGCGGAGGCCTGGCATTCAGACATCCTGTTTTTATTTTCTGATTTCCTCTGTTATGTCTTAAGTGAAGGTAATAGGAGTGGTTTACTTTTTACATCGTGGCATTTTACTCGAGGCCCATATTCCGTCACCACGAGTTTCTTGTAGCTAACTGATCTATACCACAAACTCACATACAGGAAATACATTGAATTTAATATACAATCTTTCAAGTAAGTTATTTAAAACTTTTTTATAATTTTTTTATTATAATGTTGTTTTAGCACAAAATAATTTCTAACTCGTTTTAAAAGAAAATATTGCAAATTTGAAATCCTAATTAAAATGTGAAGATTTAAAACTTGAATAACTGTTGTTGCTCCCTATTAAATACAAAAACCATTCAAAGGCTGTTGATTCCTGTATAAAATTAGTTGCTTTTTTAATTTTAGTTACTCTGAAGTAACTACGTTATTTCGTAATAAAAAGGTACTTTTTTCATAGATACAGGAATTAAACATATTTTGAAACAAATAACATACCGCATAGGAAACAATTTCCGCTTCTACAAGTTTCCAAGACTGTCACCTTGATTAACACCTGCAGAGATTTTAAAACTGTATGGATTTTCCTTTCTACAATATAACGAAGGTTTGTGTTATTGGAATACAGATCCTCGAAATCTGTTGTTGCTGTTTATGTTTGTACATGTACATTTCAATCCCCTTTTCATTTTCCTTTAAAAACACTCTAAATCCCAATCAGCGATATCAATCAGTGAAATAACGATCACTGAAAGTCACATGATAAACTACTGCTGACCAGCTAATCAAGCAAATGAACTGGGAACAAGTGATTTATATCAGTGACATTCTTGACATACAGTGGAATATAACAAATAAATAAGCGAAATCCAACCACTATATGAATTAGTAATCTGGCACTGATTTTCAGTTGCTCAATTCTCAGTGTTTTCACTGATTTGGCTCAATTATCACCGATTCAAGTTTAGAGTGAATACCGTACATGACTATGTGTATTTAAAAAAAAGTGGCTTACACTTAAAAAAATCGCCAGCAGATGAAATAATATCCAAATGAGATTGAGACAGTGTTCTATTCACAATTTTGTATATTGCTGTATTGCAGATTTCGTTTCCGGTGCAGCCNCATTCAAACCCTGATTTTCCGTTATGTTTCTATTGTTTTTAAGTTATTTTGTTAGCTGTATTTCCCGACGCAAACTGTTTCTCGGTGAAAAAAAAATTAACTCGTGGGTAGTCTGGTAAATTTTAATCTGAGATCACAAAACCAACTTTACGGTGCACACTTATGCTATTTATTTTAGCCAGTCTCTCCCGATGGCGTGCTGTTGACCTTCGGCAAGATCTGATCTGACAGGATCTCCGAAGCAGCACTCCGACGTGTTCTTTTTCCTCAGGTCTCCGTCAATGGCCTCCTTGGACAACCCTGAAACGAAGAGCACAAAAAATAACAAGTGAACACAGGCATAATGGGACGAGAACACGTCCTGAAAGATGAAATAAACACTGCATTTTAGTTTGCATTCGCGGAGGCCTGGCATTCAGACATCCTGTTTTTATTTTCTGATTTCCTCTGTTATGTCTTAAGTGAAGGTAATAGGAGTGGTTTACTTTTTACATCGTGGCATTTTACTCGAGGCCCATATTCCGTCACCACGAGTTTCTTGTAGCTAACTGATCTATACCACAAACTCACATACAGGAAATACATTGAATTTAATATACAATCTTTCAAGTAAGTTATTTAAAACTTTTTTATAATTTTTTTGTTATAATGTTGTTTTAGCACAAAATAATTTCTAACTCGTTTTAAGAGAAAATATTGCAAATTTGAAATCCTAATTAAAATGTGAAGATTTAAAACTTGAATAACTGTTGTTGCTCCCTATTAAATACAAAAACCATTCAAGGGCTGTTGATTCCTGTATCAAATTAGTTGCTTTTTTAAATTTAGTTACTCTGAAGTAACTACGTTATTTCGTAATAAAAAGGTACTTTTTTCATAGATACAGGAATTAAACATATTTTGAAACAAATAACATACCGCATAGGAAACAATTTCCGCTTCTACAAGTTTCCAAGACTGTCACCTTGATTAACACCTGCAGAGATTTTAAAACTGTATGGATTTTCCTTTCTACAATATAACGAAGGTTTGTGTTATTGGAATACAGATCCTCGAAATCTGTTGTTGCTGTTTATGTTTGTACATGTACATTTCAATCCCCTTTTCATTTTCCTTTAAAAACACTCTAAATCCCAATCAGCGATATCAATCAGTGAAATAACGATCACTGAAAGTCACATGATAAACTACTGCTGACCAGCTAATCAAGCAAATGAACTGGGAACAAGTGATTTATATCAGTGACATTCTTGACATACAGTGGAATATAACAAATAAATAAGCGAAATCCAACCACTATATGAATTAGTAATCTGGCACTGATTTTCAGTTGCTCAATTCTCAGTGTTTTCACTGATTTGGGTCAATTATCACCGATTCAAGTTTAGAGTGAATACCGTACATGCCTATGTGTATTTAAAAAAAAGTGGCTTACACTTAAAAAAATCGCCAGCAGATGAAATAATAACCAAATGAGATTGAGACAGTGTTCTATTCACAATTTTGTATATTGCTGTATTGCAGATTTCGTTTCCGGTGCAGCCNCCAAATGAGATTGAGACAGTGTTCTATTCACAATTTTGTATATTGCTGTATTGCAGATTTCGTTTCCGGTGCAGCCAATAGTCATTCATTTAGCACTTGGGACAACACGTAAATAAAGTCGTAAGCAGAATATTTAATGTAAATTTTAAGAACGCCCCTTCTTAATATTGACTTTAAAGTTTCTGGATTAGGAAATTATGATTTAAAAGTTACAGTTTTATATTAAATTAAATATAACAATTATTTATTGCAATATAAATCATTTACTGTGATAACTTTGCATAGTTATTTATATAGAAATAGTTCATTAAGTAACATTTTTTTGTGATAGGCATAACAGCAATACGATGTTGGTGTGACGATAAATTATTTTATAAATAACCATTATGTAACTTTCATTAATTACACTGCAATATACCAAATTACAAATCATGTCATCATTTTGATAATTGAAAATCGAGCAACGTGGACATTTCCTCCACAAAATTTTCCATATGAATATTCCAAAACTTTTAACAATCAACAAACTGTTTCTTCTTATTATTGTTGTACTCCCTTTTTCTATCTGTAATCAGATTGCTGAACTTTAACATGAATATCACCGAACACGTAAGAACGTTGTTCACTGGTTGCAATAAGAGCTCTCGACATAAGCAGCACGCCAAAATGTTTAATGCTTTTCAAAAATTAAGCTCATAAATAAATTCACGATCGAACGAATTGAGATTAAAAATAAATCCGTCACATGTATTAATTCATGAATATATCAGTATTCAATTCATATGTTAAAGGATTACATACTACATGTAGCAAAAAATTGCTACAATGCCAACAGTCTCAGTTTGTGCAGACAAAATTGATATTGGATTAACTGTTTCATTCAGATAAATTTAAAGAATTTTTATTACCAGTTAAAACTTTACTCGCTTTCATAGATCATTGTGAACGATGAACGACGGCTTATAAATACGCTACCTCTCAACTTGCAATATTTTTGGACTAAAGAAGTATATCCAGCCATGATCTTACATGTAAAATCGGAGAAATGCATTTAACATAACGAAAATTGGCTTCGTTTTCCGTTCTCAAATCCTTTGCCCTCCAAGAGCGAAAATATACGAATTTTTATCACGTTCTTCGAAAAGTTTACTGGTTGTTTATTTCTTAGGAATCTTTTTGGTTTTCATTTACATTTCCTTCCCCTCAGCAGTTCGCTAACCTTCGCATTGCTCGCTACTTGCCAAACTTTCCCCCGTTTTTCTTATGGAGGATTCGCGAGATTTTTTCTCAAATTCCACTAGGCAAACAAAAGTAAAATTCTGTATCGGTCCTAATCTCCAGACACGAGTAAAACTTTCGCGCCAGAGTTTAAAATATACAACTAGGTGGAAGATAGAATACTTTTCATCTGAGAAAACATTTCCTCTCTTTGGCGATAGCGGTTGGAAATTTTTCAAGTCAAGAGTCCCTGCTTTATTTGAGCATTTATAACCCAGGTTCCTTTTTACAAATAACTTGTATCTTTACAAAAGAAACTACTTAGGAAGCCTTTAAGAGTTCGCAGTGGAGAAAGATTATTGTTCACGGAAACGACGTTGCAAAAAGGAGCAAATGAACTCTTGATAACATTATTTTATTTTACCTGTTTGAAATCTGCTGTGCTCATCCTTGGGATTTCCCGGGCGAGTTCAAACTAAAAGTTACCATTCGTAAGGCGATCACGTCCACTTTTATGGAACCCTCATAATGGCGCCGGCACATGGTCTTGCATCGTGCAGAATTGACTATCAGCTTAGAATGAATCATAACCTGGCGGTGCGGACATTGAAGCTGTTTCCAGGAAAACCGAAAATGCTGAGGATCTGTCCCATTTTGGTTGACCACGTAAGGAAGTGGCAAATTTTNGGAAAACCGAAAATGCTGAGGATCTGTCCCATTTTGGTTGACCACGTAAGGAAGTGGCAAATTTTGATTCATAGCCCTCTTCCCTCGTCTCGCTCTCATACCGCTTCTCCAGTCTACATAAAAACGAATTTGGAGGCGGCATCATAATTTCCTCGTTGCCAGGATCCACTTAAAAGTTCCTAGAGACTATCTTTAACTTTGGGGTGTGTGCCAGTACACCGCTTAGAAAGAGATTAATAAGAATTTTAACACTTCCAGTGCTGGTCTCACAATGTCAGTTTCAAGTATTGGTTACCCGACCACATGATAAATTTAAACACAAGTTTTAATCACTGGTTAGTCTAAAACTGTTTCTCAATATACATTTCCTGGTAAAGAAAGTGTTTCTTTACTGAGTATTGATTAGGAGAAATCTGGCAGCTATGCAATGACGTTTTGGTTTACTATTGGCTACAACGAGGTTGTCGTCTGCTGTTTAGCTATAGTTACAGGTGTTGCACATTGTAATGTTTTTTTTTATTGCGGTACATGTGTTAGCATAATATTTGCTTCTTTGACTCAGCCAATTATAAACTAAGACTTTTTCAACGCACATTCCTTGGTAAGATAGGTTTACATGACCAGTAGAATGTATTTCTGTATGTATGTTGGCATCTCCCACTATCCCAGCCTCCTTTTTTATAACTCTCAATTATCAAACAAATTGTAATGCATTTTTGTGGGAGAATAATGCCACTATTATTCCGGCGCAACCGTTCATAAAATTTACCGTCTGTAAGTCTTTATAAAACTCCGGACGTACTAACTTCTCAGTAAATGAGCGTAGATGTATCAAACTGGGGTATTTTTATCCGCATGTATTATTTGCGTGGCAAGTTAACGTGCAGTAATAATTAACCACAGGGGGAGCAAAAAATCAGATTGTGGACGAAGGGGGACTGGAGACAACTGGGAAGGGGAAAGGGAAGTGAAAAAAAGTTGTCCCTCATACTGGTAGATAACACATTGTTGTTTTAGTCGGAAAAAGTCGTGACACGAGTGTAGCTAATTTATTTTAACATTTGTAATTAATTTCTACCTGATGATCAGTAAGAGTTTTATGTAAAATGTTTAAGCATTAGCAAGGAAATCGCTGATCCTCATCCTTTCATATTAAATTCTTGATATAAAGGAAAATGACATGCGCAATAGCGATGACAAGGCATTAACAAAATCTAAGAAGTAAATGGAGCAAGCTGAAACAAATAAATTAATTTTTACAAAATATTTTAAAATAATTTTTTTATAACTTATTTTTTCCTACAAACATACACTTATTCTCAACTAGAGACCCAGGTCAGCTTCGCTCGGGTACAATTTTTTTTTACAGCGGTACACTAATAAATAAATCGGGAAAAAACTATTACAACATTATATGATAGTAAATTATTAAACTACTATCATATATAACATACATAAACACACGTCCCGCCTGTCTCCAAGAGGGGTAGTCAGGGATTATGAGAGTAGTTTAGAAAATTTCCTTGTATACAACATTAATCGTCTTGCCTCCAACCGCCAGCACAAAAATATTTCTGTTTGACGTGACACGCGAAAGAGCTACGTATAGTTGTCCTTGTGAAAAAGATGCTCCACTCAAATCCACTCCAGCTACATTGAGTGTTTGACTGTGCCTTATTTATGGTCAAACCAACGCAAACTCTTAATGGAAATTGGACTCTTTAAAAATTAAAAGGCAAATCCGAGGGAATCATTGGTATTGTAGGTATTAAAACGGTTTATCCAGTACCGCAGCCAGTTAGAATAGTACCTTCAATGAGATACCTTTTAAAACTTTTTACTTGTAATCGAGCCCCGTTGTATAATTTCGGAGGATTTATATTTCGCAATAAAATTATGGGAGCTCCAACTTTTAAAATCATTTTGAATGGTGGCATGCCAGAAGTATTCAATGAATTATGAAATTCTGTGGGGTAGTGCACAGCTTCTTTACTGTCGAGTACTGTATCTACTGAGTAATAGACTTGTGTTTTCGCATTGAATTTTGCGAGCACTATTTCATTAATTTTTTCCATTTATTCATTAATAGGAGATAATATCGCTCTTTCTTTGAACCACGATTGTGTCTTATTTGAAAGGTCGTGTATTTCAGGGTATACGTTATCTATCAGTTATTGGTGTTCGGTGATGAAAACAAATATATCACTATTGCGAGAAATTTTTACACAATCCATTAGAAGCTCTCCATTTCCGACATGCAGTAGCATGTCAGCAAACATGCTGTTATTTTCTTAAGACATACGTACTCTCATGTTTGTTTTGCGTGCTTTTTAATCAAGTCTCATTTCATAATTTCGGTGAATATATATTTCGCGTAAAAATTTTGGGAGCTCCAACTTTTAAAACTATTTTGTGTGGTGGCATGACAGAAGGATTCAATTAATTAATTAATTATGATATAGATTATGTTATTTATGGTTAGAAAGAACAGTGAATTTTAAGTTCGTTTTTACTGTATAATTTAAACTGTAAATACGCTTATTACCACTTACCTATTAAAGATAGATATATGCTACCACTGATGTTTTTGTAGATCATTTAATTTTACACAATTCTATTTTACATGATTTTGTTATATCTNTTTCGCGAAAAAATTTTGGGAGCTCCAACTTTTAAAACTATTTTGTGTGGTGGCATGACAGAAGGATTCAATTAATTAATTTTGATATAGATTATGTTATTTATGGTTAGAAAGAACAGTAAATTTTAAGTTCGTTTTTACTGTATAATTTAAACTGTAAATACGCTTATTACTACTTATCTATTAAAGATAGATATATGCTACCGCTGATGTTTTTGTAGATCATTTAATTTTACACAATTATTTTGTACATTATTTTGTTATATATCTAAAGTAATAGGCAGCGTGTTCCATGAGAGTGCGCTGGCGGGAAACTTTTTTCCAGACTTGATTCACTAATACCGTTAATGAATGCTCAGCTCCTATAAGAACTAGGACAATTTTTAATACACACAAACCTTTCTTGATAAATGCAGATCATAACAGTAAAAACATCATCCAAATACGTTCTGTAGTTCTCGAGATTAGCGCAGTCATACAGACAGACAGACGCGCACCAGGGACTTCCTTTTATAGTATGTAGTGATGTACGGGCTTTTAAGTAGGCATACTCGTCCTAACCTCTAAGAATATAGAATGGTTGTATGCACGTAAAAATAATAAATAAATAATCAGTGTTATATACTGTACAAAACAGCGAGTAATGAGCTACTTTACTAATTCATTATAATATTTAAGCTCACTATGTCTTAGTTATCATACAAAATAAGAAACCATTTCTGTAAATAAGCTTTTTTAACTCGCGCACACTACGAGCTTACTTTGGAAATGACTAAGTTACTGTTGGATAAATTTTTTTCTGTAACGCAAGAAACTCGCAAGTGAGTTAAATGGGTTACGAAGATCAGATGAAATATGGGGTTAAGAATCGGTCTATATAGAAAATAATGTTATTTTTACGAATAGTATGCATATGGCAGTTTCCTTCATTACAGACAATGTCCGCAAACAAAGTAGAACGAAATATAAACAGTGACACAATGGTACTGGCACTCATTTGTGACAATATACAAACAAGGGTGTGTGCTGTTGAACACAATCAGGAGCTATATTGTGCTGTCTCATTATACAAAATACCAGGTTTTCTGTCTAAAATTGCCTATTTTCTCTTGGATATGCGAACAAGTTTATAAATTATTTTATTAGCGTTTGGTTATAAGTTCCATTTTAAGATGTTAATGTATATCTTACTACTAAAATTCATGCCTGCAATGTGTTTTAACTATCAGGTGTTAATTACACATTCCTCCATCAAGACTGGACAGCCACCATGTTCAGCGAAACTTTTAGTTTTAATAACGTCCTTTAATTGTCATGAACTAAATTGTCTACTCAGAATTTCCCACGAAAATAAATCTAACTCTGGATAAGTCGCATTAGAGCTATAGAAATATAGATTTTAACTGTATAGTCTGCAACACAATTATTGGGTTTACTAAGTAAAAAAAAAATCAAAATTCTTTTCTTGAGAATTTTTATTACTCGTGTTTATATTATCATTATTCAAGTAGTTATACTTTACACACAACAGGCGATATATCTGGAAATACTTGGGAGCGTTAGATACTACTTTTCCCAATATAACAACGAAACGGTGGAAGGACTTAAGTCAAGTTTTTGGCTATATATATGTGTGTGTGTGTGTGTGTGTGAGTGCGTGAGTGTGTGTGTGAGTTCTTTACAGGTAAAAGCATAGGATGGTGTTAACAGGACGTAATTCCTGCACTTCCTAGATCATATAAGGGAAATGTGTGTTTTATCATGCAGTGTTTATAGGACTTAAGTCCAGGACTTAGTCCGTTTAACACTGCACTGCATTTCTATGAAACCATAAATACCAGCAACCATAAAAGACACCACCATCACCATTCCTACAGTTAAACAAAAGAAGGCCATGTCATAACACGTTATTATTTATATTTAGTCTTCTGCAAAGTCTTTTAGTGCTCTGAGAAAAATATCACCACAGTAAAAATGGTCGACTCAAGTGACATATATTTAAATAGCTCAAGGCCAGCATATTATAAGAGAACAACACTGCCAATGGAAACCATTAATCGTTCTGAAAAGGTCAGCTTCAAACATACAAAATACATGGAGTTTACATACTTTGTAGACATGACTGAATGTGTAGTTGCTTTGCATACGTTGGCAGCCTTGTGTGCCATATATTCAAGCTTGCACAGCCATGTGTTAGGAATATAGCTTTCCTACACACCTTAGCATATCCTCACGGTAGTGTTCCCATTAACTTCAACAAATTGGCTGACATTCAACAGATGCTACCATATATTTCTCGGGAGGAGAAGAAGACGAATTTTACCAACAGATTCTCTCTGGAACTACATGGATGGATTAGACGATGTTAGTGACGACAACTAGAAACGAACTTTGTGCCACGGGCAGCCATTTCACTAGTATAATACATACTATGCAGTTACTGTTACAATAGGCTATTCACGGTAAAGTGAGTACTTTTTGAGGCCCTCTCATTTGGAATAATAGTCAATAAATATGTTTTAATGTTTTCTTAAGCGTTAACTTTCGAGTCGGGTGAAATATATACACTGTGTTTATTACTTATATAGCAATATTTATTTTATAAAGTGGTGAAAGGATAAAAAAAATTGTTGATAAGATAAAATGTAACTAAGAGTCTCAAAAGAGCTCACTTTACCGTAAACAGCCTATATTAATGTTGTGTATATGACAACATTGTGTAATAACCTAAAACTACTGTAAGATTGTACCATATCATTGGATAGTGGTGTTCTTGGAGGTATTAACTCTATTTTATGAAATTGTTACAATAATACTCCCTACTTATTTTACTGTTGAGTTCTGAGGGAATATTAATGTTAAAAAGTTATTGACAAGTATGACTGTTTTATTTGCCTTTTGAGTGTTACAATGGTAAAAAATAGTGACGTCACTGTTGATTTACAAGGGAATATTATTGTTTGATAACATATTTTCGTAAAAATGACAATTGACAATTAAAATAATATTCATTACAACAAACACCCAAAAATATATACGTTATGCCCATTAAATTAAATATTTTACATTATCAGTTACAAAAATTTGCAGTTGATGTAGAAACAACCGTTAAGATTGCTCTTACACCAATTAACCAGAAGGTAAACAGTNAACCAGAAGGTGAACAGTTTTTTTTTTCTCAGAACTATTTCATGATTCAATTGTGATTGTGAACGATACCCGAAACTCCTGATAAATGTGATCTTATAAGAACAGACAAAAGTGATAAAATACTTAGAACTACTTAGTTTTGTGGTTGGCTATTTGAAGCAGATTTTAAAGGATCTGAGATGTTATATTTATATATATAGCTCACGAAAACAAAATTAAAACGTATCAGTGAAGAACTACACAAAATGTTATTTTTATTGGTAACCAGATTAACACTATAACGAAATAATGGTGATTCTTCTCTGACTTGTCTAGATGGAGCGTTGTGAGTTTAGCACAGAGAAATAAATCTATGACTTGAACCAACAGGTATCTGACGACCTCACAAATGCACGAACACCAATCAATTCATCCGCAACACCGACACGCCAGCTGCCTGCCAGCTACAATTTTAACTCTGTTAAGGTCAATTCGCGGGATTGTCAGTTTAATACGTGCAGTCACCCGGTTAACCTGTGATATTGGGTCTTTCTGATTCACGGAGGAAAACGAGAGGAACTACTACAGGCAATGGAGAGTTTAAGGCCACTTACCATTAGGGAAAAATGTATTTGGTTGAGTGTCGAATACGCCACTCCATGCAATATAACTACGGGTAAATTGAACTCCCCGACCTCACATCAAACGAGGAGATGGAGTTAGAGCAGACCTGAGGAAGCTATTGGGAATCGTTAACGAAGTCACCTCTCCTGCAGGCAACTGCACGACACTTCATCATGCAGTATAACTGTTATCATCTTCCACTTGTCTCTCTCGTCCCTTATTTTCTCTTCGCAAGGGAACATAATCGCCGACGAGCCGCACGCACACATAAAAGAATAAAAGTATACGTTCTGTTAGAGCTATTTTTCTCGTGAATCAAATTATACACAAAAGCTATCATTCAGGAAAAATTAAGCAAACATAACAAAATCACGAAAGTTTTATACTTAATTTCCGCTTTTCAAGGGCTCTGCTTTCCATGGTCACACAACGCATCTGTAAAAATGCATCAGATTTAAAACAGGCCAATATTTTTTGTATGGCTTTCCACATAAATAGTATTTTGACTTTTGACAAGTTTTTTTCTGGAATTGCAGAAGAGTCACTCTGTTGAACGAAATAAGCAATAACTAGGTTTGCTTCGCGGTATTTTTAAGTTGATAACATTATATAAGTAGTGTTTAAACTTTACGGCCAAGAACATTTGCATCCTAATTTTCATACAATTGAACTGTAGGCCGCACAATGAGTATAGCGTATGATTTCGTGTACGTACATAGTACTAAGTTTACTTGTGATTAAAAAAAGTAAATCACAGTTTTCATATTGAAAAACGCTTAAAATTATGACTTAATACCTCTGGATTGACAATGTGGTATAAAGGGCTTCCTCGTTAATTAGAAATTATAACGTTTTCCACGAAAGTTAACCAGAGGTCAATAAATTTTTGAGTTGGGTAAATATTTTCGACATGTTTTTACTATATGTGGCAAGCCTACCGGATTTCCCACATACACATTTAATTCCTTGCCTGACATCAAGGGTGTTGGCTGTGGAATAGTGCGAGTTACCCTACCCTTCGTGTGTCGCATGTCGTCGTNGGTGTTGGCTGTGGAATAGTGCGAGTTACCCTACCCTTCGTGTGTCGCATGATGTCATGTCCTGCCTGCTGTTATTGTGCCATTCCAATTTGACGAGTAAAGCACCGAGTGTATTTCTATACTAGAAACTGCGCAAGTTTTGCAGTGGTAAACTACTAGACTCGCATTCAGGAGGACATGGGTTTGAATCCCGGTCCGAACCTACTTATTTCTGTTTTTCGTGGTTTTTCAAAATAACTCGAGGCGATTCCTTTTCCCGTTTCTGGTTCTCCTCTGAGTATCTTGCGCCGTCGCTAGTGACCTCGCTGTCGACAAGACATACCTACTTATCTTCTATCCTAGAATTATCCCTACCCCTTCACTTTTTCTGTTTCGACGATTCATACATACAGAGAATTCTCTGAACAGCATAGGAAAGGCAATGTAAAGCAAGTGCTAGGTATCCGCGTAAGCTGAACACAGTGTTTAGTCCTATCTATGCAGGGAATATTATTTTCGGAGTAGCCTTTTAGTGAAGTAGTTCATGTGATCTACAACGTTTTGGGAGAGATTTCTCCACAAAATGGTCAATCTGACTGCCTGGCAGCATCCAGCTATGTGAACCTCGAAGTATTCATCGCTTTAAGCTTCCACGCGAAGCTGTGATCAACCTATTATAGTAGTGATAAAAGTAAAAATTTAATTTTATTTTACGGATTATTTATGGTAAATCAATTTTTATATTTAGTATGCTGAGAAGCAAGTTATAGAAAATAACTAATTTCGTTGTTAAAAATTTAGTCTTATTTTTAAAGTATTAAAATGCATCAATAATTACAGAGCTAAACTAAGACAATGCCTAAAACAAAACTTCAGTTCAGTTATTTTCAAACTGTTTAACACTTATTACGTTTACCAAAAAAGATATTCCTTACATAGATGGTAAGATAAGACCGTATACACATTTTAATGTACATTAAATTATTTTCCAGACAGAAAATTGCTAACATAAATAGTTTGGTACTGACATAGTAGCATGTCTTTGTTCATTAAATGCTATTGATCGCATACACATACACANTAACATAAATAGTTTGGTACTGACATAGTAGCATGTCTTTGTTCATTAAATGCTATTGATCGCATACACATACACATTATGTTCTAGAAACGAAAATCACTCTATAATCATACATCTTTTATTGAGCACCCCATTATAATAAATTATATATAAAACGAATTACTTATCTAGTAGGAGTATTAGATGAACAAGAAACTTCATATATNTAACATAAATAGTTTGGTACTGACATAGTAGCATGTCTTTGTTCATTAAATGCTATTGATCGCATACACATACACGTTATGTTCTAGAAACGAAAATCACTCTATAATCATACATCTTTTATTGAGCAACCCATTATAATAAATTATATATAAAACGAATTACTTATCTAGTAGGAGTATTAGATGAACAAGAAACTTCATATATNCCCATTATAATAAATTATATATAAAACGAATTACTTATCTAGTAGGAGTATTAGATGAACAAGAAACTTCATATATACCTACATCAGTGTAATAGTACAACTTTCTTTCTTCATGACCTTCGTTCAGGAGAATATTTGTGTTTATTTTTGTTGTAACTAGATATTAAATACCAAGTTTTTAATCTTTATCTGGTTAGGTAAAGATAAAAACGAAACCATTTACACAAGTGGGAAAAAAACTTGATGATAATAAGTTAAAGCAAATTTTAAATAATGTTCTCTTAATGTACTTTCGTAAAGTAATTCCCAAATTTAGCATTAATTCTTTTGAGGATTTCTCTGACCGCCTATAAATAAACGGTGACGCAGATTTTAACTACTTTTTGNATTTAGCATTAATTCTTTTGAGGATTTCTCTGACCGCCTATAAATAAACGGTGACGCAGATTTTAACTACTTTTTAAAAGTATTATTATTCTGAGAATACATCATTTACCACATTGTTGTGTTAAGAATGCCTCATTATAAATATAATGTAATTAATTTTCGAGTAGGCAATATTCAGAAACAAACATACCCATTTTTAAAAAAGTTACTTGCTGGTTATCTGGGTAAAAATAATGTATCAAAACATTCATTCTCATTGGGTATAGTAACTTTGCGTTTGAAAATATAATTTATTTATAGCAACCCAGATACACTCATATCGATCCTGATATAACAGAACTAAAATAAAAAATATTCATCCTTGCATGAAATTTTGTATAGAACTCGTAAATAGGATCTATAATATAGAGCTGCTCCAAATAGTAAAATTAAGCATTTATGAAAAATGATTTAATATGCAAAGACAACTTATTCTTCATACTGAATAGTGTGTGTTCACCATCGGTAAATTGTAGAGGTTATATAAGTATAATATTTGGAAAAATTTAAACATAATGATTTTATGTGGTGAAAAATTACGCCAAAAGATGTATCACTTTAAAGTAATAAAATTATGTTGAGGTTCCACCTGACATAAAAACTTGTTGCAAATAAAGTATTTCACTCATCGCTAACTTTGTATTCAGTTGGTAGAACAATATCAGTTTTGCATTTGGATTTTTTTCAGTACATAATAAACTTGCAAGTTTGCATTTGTGTGGAAATATATGGTGCCATTATTTTGTAAGCTGGGACCACAAGATGTATTATCATAAAGTGTATTCACACTGAAGAAGGAGCAGGGTAAAGATAAATTTTCCATACCCAACTTCAACATAATGTAAAGATAACGTAGTGTCGGCCAATAAGATATAAAGAACGATTCCTTTCATTTGCTTTCAGTTTTATGTAGTCATTTTTTTGCCTAAAAACTTCAGTCTGGACTGTTTATTGTGTGTTACCTCACGATTGCAACATAAATTTTCATTCAGTTTGTGTGCATTTGAAAAATAAAACAAATTAACGTTTTGGAAACCTCTGGAATCTTTGCGTGCAAACTTTTCATTTTGGTGAGAGGTGAGATTATAGGAACATGGATTCAAACGCCCCAAACGTTCATTAACTTCAGATATACACGTGCCTACATTAGTCTTTTCTTGATTTCAGATACAGCAAATTTGGTAGCAGTATATTACAATGTATCATAAAAGTGCCTTTATTAACTTCAAAGGGGACACGACTACGATTTTACAAAAAAAAAAAAACCCTTGTCTCAGAGTCAACACAAAGTTGACGTAAAGAGCACTATGTTAATTCCATGTGAATCAGCCTTTAAACCGATTCCGCTTTAAGACCTTGTTGATCCCGATCAGAGTTCCGTCACTGAGTGAAATGTTACTCAGAACATATAATGGTGGAATGGAAACGAGGGGTGGGATCGGGAAGCNAGAGTTCCGTCACTGAGTGAAATGTTACTCAGAACATATAATGGTGGAATGGAAACGAGGGGTGGGATCGGGAAGAGTGTTGGAAACGTACGGTGGTGAATGGATTCCAGGGTGAATGGGTGAGTGGAACTTTCACCCCTCTCTCCCACCACTGCCTCCCCACCACGTCTTTTTCCCACCATTTCTCCCGCCGCCGGACTAGTTTCCTAAAACAGAATACAACGAAATATCGTCCAATTAATAGCACACGCGAAAAGAGTTACGACCGAAATTAAGGTGGAGGTGCGCGCGCATGCGTCCCGCCGGCTTTAACAAACCCCCTCTGCGGCGGGAGCCCGTGCGCTCCTTCTCCACGCCGTCATTTTCTTCCGTTCGGTCGTTATGTAAATCAGCCCGGCAAAGCAAATCGTAAAGCAACCGGTAATTGCTGGCTAAAATGGGGAAAAGGAAGAAAAAAGGCTGGAAGGCGATGTAAGGATGCTTTAAATGACCGTTAAGGCCTAAAAGTCTCTCGCTGGGAGGACCCGTGCGGGTTCGTCGAGGCTGGAGGGAGAGTGGGAGAAGGGCATGGGGAAAAACCAGTAATAATTCAAGGCGTAGTTTACGGTGAGCAAGCTTCCAGAAACAGTGCGTCGGGAAAGCATTTCTTGGTGAAAGAGAAGGGCCCTTATGGGCAACGTGAGTATCACCCAACCATTACTCAGTTGAGTGGGATCTCGGTGGTCATTTCTACTCGCACCACGAGGGCATACAGGTGGAGGCTGCGGAGAAGAACAAGAGGTAGGCTGATGTTCCAGAGGCGATTGTTGTGTAANAAAGTCTCTCGCTGGGAGGACCCGTGCGGGTTCGTCGAGGCTGGAGGGAGAGTGGGAGAAGGGCATGGGGAAAAAACAGTAATAATTCAAGGCGTAGTTTACGGTGAGCAAGCTTCCAGAAACAGTGCGTCGGGAAAGCATTTCTTGGTGAAAGAGAAGGGCCCTTATGGGCAACGTGAGTATTACCCAACCATTACTCAGTTGAGTGGGATCTCGGTAGTCATTTCTACTCGCCCCACGAGGGCATACAGGTGGAGGCTGCGGAGAAGAACAAGAGGTAGGCTGATGTTCCAGAGGCGATTGTTGTGTAANCCACGAGGGCATACAGGTGGAGGCTGCGGAGAAGAACAAGAGGTAGGCTGATGTTCCAGAGGCGATTGTTGTGTAATGAACTTACTCACGTGTCCCGTAAGGTTTGTCATCTATCCCTGCATCACATCTAGTACTCTCCCGGCCAAATACGAGGCGCTGTTCTGAGAAGTTTCATCGGCGTTAAAAGCAAAGACTCGAACACCGGGGAGGGTGGAATGAGCTGACTGTAGAGTAGCGGTGGAATGCAAGAGGAGTGGAGAACGGCAGTGCACCGAGAAAACCCTCTGGCTAACGGTAACTTCCACCACCTTCTTTCCTTCATACGAAAATCCGGATGATCCAGCTGGGAATTGAACCCGGTTTGCCTCAGTGGGAGACGAGTGGTCATACAATTACACCACCGTGGCCTCACGAGAGACTGTTCCTATGTTTTTTTTTTTCACTCGTGCGGTTTCTAGATTACTTGGAAGCAGCGAGATACAAGGGAAAAGTAAAATTACATTTCACTCCTTCGAGTGTCTTTGAAAACGCGTGAATAACGCACATAATTCATAATACACTGAACCACATAATTTAAACTTTCTTATAATTGTGAATTACCAAACAAAGATGGATTTTAAAGCGTTGGAAGCGAAGTTTTAATATGGTGCTTAAACTTAATAACAGCGTGCTTAAACCCTGTCAAAACATTTAATTGGCTTTGTACTCACCAGCTTTGGTGGAAGGACNAAACTTAATAACAGCGTGCTTAAACCCTGTCAAAACATTTAATTGGCTTTGTACTCACCAGCTTTGGTGGAAGGACTTGCACTGATTTAATTCTTAATGTTTGATATCCTTTATCAGAGTTACTGGCTGCGTAAATGGTCTACGCCTATACCTAAAATAACTTTCTGGGCAAAGGAACACTTGCTTCTCAAACGTTTTGTCATGTTCACTAAAGTAACCAATCCACCAGTATTCCTGAAAATCCAACTTGGCCATTATCTTTTCCTTCTGTAATGTTTCCGTGACATTATGGACGTTTTCCCTAAGGAAGCTCATTGACGATCACCACTAATGTTTGTAAAATTCACGAAAATTTTGTAAAGTTAGTGTTCCTGTGTCAGGAACGTTATGTAATTGTTTATTTTTTGCATCGTTTGTTTTATAAAGTATGACTGCAAATCCTGGTAGTGAGCTTAAGAATAGTTTTTTTTTTTCGTTAGGCCCATAATGTTTTGCCTTTTGTGTTAATTGTATTACTCTGTATTACTTTAATGTTCTACGTTATAGCTCTAAACTAATTACTGGCCAATTAACTAAGATCCGGATAATTGGGAATACGGGTAAGTAAATGCACTGACATATTCCTGAATTGAAAATGGGGGAAAAAAACTACATGAGCAGAACTATACCAAGTACAAACTGTCAGGACCTGACACGAACCCATCCCAATGAGCGTCAGATATGGGTTATCACGTGACCCAACACTCGGTGTAGTCAGTATGCTTGTTAACTGTTCATAACAAGAAATGGCTACAATCGAAAATATTTTTACATTCACAAACTTAGTCTTCATGCCGTCACCGTTAAAATTGAAGTTGCTTTTGAAAACCCACATGATTATTTAATATTCTTACCCACATCCAAAGACAGGAAAAAAAAAATTTCAATCCCGACTTGTCTGAAAAAAATAAATTAAAAAGTGAAATTAAATGAGTTTTCTCCAACATCGAATACTGGCAGACATACAAGTCCGGCGTTATTAACTTCTAGAGATATCACCCATAGCAATTCAAGGGATTTCACTGGTGAGGCGATGTCCCAACTCCACTGAATAACTAACCTGCAAAATTGTTGCCAACATTACACAGTATCATTTTAAAACACGCATGTCAACGCCAAAACCGGTTGGTGAAAATGTCAGCTTCGCAAATACCTCGGCAGCTTGCCAACAGTTCCAGCAAGCAATTAAGACTGGACGCCATTATATTTTAAGCTTACGATCGCTGGAGAATAATTCATGAGTTGTCGGCAAAAGCAATCTTTTTAAAAATTGCCCACGGTTACCTTGCTGCTGTTTGCTAATTACTTTGAAATTATTGAGATGTTTGGGGGATCACCTTGACTGATAGCACACCGTCGCAATGTATGGGGAAAGGAATTTGTGTGGGAAGATACCTAGAATATTTTAGTTTGTAAGACGCCCCACTGATAGAGTTCGAAAATATGCACTTGGTACTAAATCCGTTGTTAGTTTTGTTTTAACAGAGAAATGTCACTTACTTAGTTCACTTATATGTGGCCTGATTTATTTAACAAGCCAAAGAATTTTAAAGGTGAAACAAGGACCAAAAGCAACTTAATTCGCTGAGGTAGTGAGTGATACGCACCGAAAATGCCGAAAATGCGGTGGTCTGAAATTAATTTACGACATGACAGAGATGATGTGTACTGAGTCAGCAAGCAAGATAATTGGAACCCAGCGTAATCAAGAGGTCCCTTTTTGTAAATATCCAAGCAATGTTGATTGCAGTGTTAGGGAATAATTAATATAATTGGAATGTTGGCATAACGTTTCTTTGTCCTTTGCGATATTGCCGTTCCTTAAAAAGTTCCACTAAGTGATTGATTTCAATTTCATTAGCTTTCTATTGCTTTGACTAGTGAGTTATCGTATATTTTACGCGTATCATAAAAAATAACTTTACTGTTTTTCTGTTTTTTCACCTAATTTGGCAGTACGTATTTTAAAGTCCTCGCGCACTTATGGATCTTTCAATATTAAAAAAAAAAATTAAAAACCAATTTAGTGACCGAAAACGCTAATTTCAAGACTCAAGGTAACGCAAACAAAGCATTTCAGTCAAATCAATCACGCATTAGATTAGTGAGGAACACGAATCTGTTTAAAATATCTGACTACTTCGTAATTTCTCAAGGTATTGATTCAAGAAACTTGTNGTTGATTCAAGAAACTGGTTATTATCCCATTACTCCCATTTCCTTTACAATCGCTTGCACTGGAGTGTTAATAAATCTCTCGTGAGAAGGGTAATAAGAGAGCATCTTCTTAAGGTATATGCATAAGTTAACCTAGTGTAATTTAAATCTGCAATTCTAGGCAGAGCTACTTATCTTTTACAATTATAAAATAAATTTTCTTTTAATGCAACTTGGGCATGCTTCTCACGACTCAAAAGTATTAAAATATACGCTGTTCTTGGTATACTTAAAACTTCTGAAGTCAACCTTTAAAAAAAATTACTGCCCGTTAACTGTACCTAATGGCGCCGTATATAGTGGCTCACATGCCCTCAGTTAAGTTAACAGCGTGTTAAGATAATATTTCTATATCTTGACGTTGTATTGTGTGTGTAGCGAGTAAATTGATGACAACTCAAGTTTACTTTATACTTATAGATTAGAAATTGGCCTATTTGTGACATATTTAGGTGACTTAAGAGTTTACATTTTTTTTGACAGTCAATGAATAAAGTTATTGATTGTAAAGGGCTTATTAACTTCCCCCGGTGTTATTCCCGACGGCTTATAAATTTACTTATGACTTAAACTAACACTCATGCCCTACCTAGGATTCGAACACAAAGCCTCTCGCACCGCAGACCGGTGGCGCACCAACCAACTGTGCCATGGCGGTCAGCACGACGAATAAAGTTATTAATCCAATTTGTACATGTTCTATGGCGGCACGGATACAAAACGAGGATTAATTTATATCTTAAGTGGGTATTTCAAAAGTACGCAACTAACTACGAACAGCGTATAGTTAATATCTGTGCGTGCTTAGAGTTTCTGCAATTCACGTTGCATCATACCCACGTTAGACAGTTTCTTTTAAAGATCACGCTCGAGTCGACATCTTTGCAGCCCGGGACTCGGGACGAAAACCGAGCGCAAGAGCACAAACCCGGTCGCGAAACCAGCCACCGGGTGGAGTTAAAGGAAACCGCTCGGTAATTGAGAAGAATGTCCCGGCCTCTGGACAGACGAGACCAGCGTCATCGTGATGGGTGTAGCAATTGGATGCGAGGCCAGGGCTGCCAACAAAAGAGGGATGCTGAACGGCGTCCTTGAAATACCTGTATTCGATCATGCGTATAAGGAAGGGGGCAAACAACGCAACTCTGTGGCAGCTTTGGTACCACTTGTTGAAAAGAAAAAATATCGGAGAACGTCGTGCAAAAGGGATACACCACACGTCCCTGCAATTTGCAGGAAATGTAGGGGGCTTATTTTGTAGGAGCACGAGATTCATTCGAACATTTTAGGTGGCGGCATGCCACTTAAGAAACAATTTATAGCAAACTTCGATTATGGTATACAGCTACCATGACATATTTTAAAAATTAATACACCAAAAAAAAAACTAATCCTACCTCAAAAATGTTTTTGCAGAAGGACGACACATGTCTTTCTGCAGTCTCACGAGGAGACGGTTATACCTGTGAGAATTTACATCAACATTTAGGCTTCAGAGATTTCCTGTTTTCAAAATATGTAAAGCCACAGTTTACTTAGTATAGTCTATCCCACAGAATCGTGCACCTTTTTGACAGTTCTGAAGGCAGCCTTGTTTGTAGCTGTTTCTATAAATACATTAGTGTTTTCCCTGCCACAGATGTTTACATAAAGACACTCAGCTGACTGCCAACCTGCCTAGTAAGTGGACAGAAAATATTTGGCCGGCTACTTTCAGAACTGTAAAAAAAAGTGCTCTCGTTCGTGGGACAGACTTTAGGTAGAGACACCCGAATTTTGCTAAAATATTTCACGACCAGTTGTATTTCATCACACATAAAATCAGATACACTTCGGCGATTGGATGATCTAGGTGTAACGCGTCCCAGGTGTCTGCCCGCGAATCACAGACGTAGAGTAGCGAAGTAACCTAATTCTGATTGGCCAGTCAAGTCAGAAAATGTCTTCTCACAAATACACGCTTCCAATGAGCAAACGTATACTGATGTTATGCCCATAGGATGTTGAAAACTAGCATGTGCGGAAAATTTTTCGCGAAATTCGGGAGTTCCTAATTATAGGCTTTGTACACTGAAATTTTAAATGAACATACTGTGTTCACAGGGAGCAACGTTAGTTCTCCGATCCTAAATGCATGTTACGAGAATCCTCAAACGAAGGTACCATGGACCGCAGTCGTGACAATGTCGGGGTTACCAACTGGTTATATACTGTAGTCAGTCATATTTCCTCCACGCGTTAAGACCCAAACTCCTATTAACCATTGATCGATCTCCAATTTCAGTATTTGATTGCTAAGGCATACTTTTTTTTACAAAACATATTTTTCTACTAGATATTTTTCAAAAATATTAAACTTCTTATAACATTTTCAATAGGACAACATTTTTGTCGCGCATATTTTTTGTAGGCGTGTCAATCGCGCAATGTTTTTTTTTTCTCAGTAACTAAGTTTTGAGTGGCGCGGCTAGATGGGAAAGTGACTATTCGTTGCCACAGCAGCTAGTATCAGAAGAAANGTTCCGTGACATTATGGACGTTTTCCCTAAGGAAGCTCATTGACGATCACCACTAATGTTTGTAAAATTCACGAACATTTTGTAAAGTTAGTGTTCCTGTGTCAGGAACGTTATATAATTGTTTATTTTTTGCATCGTTTGTTTTGTAAAGTATGACTGCAAATCCTGGTAATGAGCTTAAGAATAGTTTTTTTTTTTTCGTTAGGCCCATAATTTTTTGCCTTTTGTGTTAATTGTATTACTCTGTATTACTTTAATGTTCTACGTTATAGCTCTAAACTAATTACTAGCCAATTAACTAAGATCCGGATAATTGGGAATACGGGTAAGTAAATGCACTGACATATTCCTGAATTGAAAATGGGGGAAAAAAACTACATGAGCAGAACTATACCAAGTACAAACTGTCAGGACCTGACACGAACCCATCCCAATGAGCGTCAGATATGGGTTATCACGTGACCCAACACTCGGTGTAGTTAGTATGCTTGTTAACTGTTCATAACAAGAAATGGCTACAATCGAAAATATTTTTACATGCACAAATTTAGTCTTCATGCCGTCACCGTTAAAATTGAAGTTGCTTTTGAAAACCCACATGATTATTTAATATTCTTACCCACATCCAAAGACAGGAAAAAAAAATTTTGAATCCCGACTTGTCTGAAAAAAAATAAATTAAAAAGTGAAATTAAATGAGTTTTCTCCAACATCGAATACTGGCAGACATACAAGTCCGGCGTTATTAACTTCTAGAGATATCACCCATAGCAAATCAAGGAATTTCACTGGTGAGGCGATGTCCCAACTCCACTGAATAACTAACCTGCAAAATTGTTGCCAACATTACACAGTATCATTTTAAAACACGCATGTCAACGCCAAAACCGGTTGGTGAAAATGTCAGCTTCGCAAATACCTCGGCAGCTTGCCAACAGTTCCAGCAAGCAATTAAGACTGGACGCCATTATATTTTAAGCTTACGATCGCTGGAGAATAATTCATGAGTTGTCGGCAAAAGCAATCTTTTTAAAAATGGCCCACGTTTACCTTGCTGCTGTTTGCTAATTACTTTGAAATTATTGAGATGTTCGGGGGATCACCTTGACTGATAGCACACCGTCGCAATATATGGGGAAAGGAATTTTTGTGGGAAGATACCTAGAATATTTTAGTTTGTAAGACGCCCCACTGATAGAGTTCGAAAATATGCACTTGGTACTAAATCCGTTGCTAGTTTTGTTTTAACAGAGAAATGTCACTTACTTAGTTCACTTATATGTGGCCTGATTTATTTAACAAGCCAAAGAATTTTAAAGGTGAAACAAGGACCAAAAGCAACTTAATTCGCTGAGGTAGTGAGTGATACGCACCGAAAATGCCGAAAATGCGGTGGTCTGAAATTAATTTACGACATGACAGAGATGATGTGTACTGAGTCAGCAAGCAAGATAATTGGAACCCAGCGTAATCAAGAGGTCCCTTTTTGTAAATATCCAAGCAATGTTGATTGCAGTGTTAGGGAATAATTAATATAATTGGAATGTTGGCATAACGTTTCTTTGTCCTTTGCGATATTGCCGTTCCTTAAAAAGTTCCACTAAGTGATTGATTTCAATTTCATTAGCTTTCTATTGCTTTGACTAGTGAGTTATCGTATATTTTACGCGTATCATAAAAAATAACTTTACTGTTTTTCTGTTTTTTCACCTAATTTGGCAGTACGTATTTTAAAGTCCTCGCGCACTTATGGATCTTTCAATATTTAAAAAAAAAATTAAAAACCAATTTAGTGACCGAAAACGCTAATTTCAAGACTCAAGGTAACGCAAACAAAGCATTTCAGTCAAATCAATCACGCATTAGATTAGTGAGGAACACGAATCTGTTTAAAATATCTGACTACTTCGTAATTTCTCAAGGTATTGATTCAAGAAACTTGTTATTATCCCATTACTCCCATTTCCTTTACAATCACTTGCACTGGAGTGTTAATAAATCTCTCGTGAGAAGGGTAATAAGAGAGCATTTTCTTAAGGTATATGCATAAGTTAAACTAGTGTAATTTAAATATGCAATTCTAGGCACAGCTACTTATGTTTTACATTTATAAAATAAATTTTCTTTTAATGCAACTTGGGCATGCTTCTCACGACTCAAAAGTATTAAAATATACGCTGTTCTTGGTATACTTAAAACTTCTGAAGTCAACCTTTAAAAAAAATTACTGCCCGTTAACTGTACCTAATGGCGCCGTATATACTGGCTCACATGCCCTCAGTTAAGTTAACAGCGTGTTAAGCTAATAGTTCTATATCTTGACGTTGTATTGTGTGTGTAGCGAGTAAATTGATGACAACTCAAGTTTACTTTATACTTATAGATTAGAAATTGGCCTATTTGTGACATATTTAGGTGACTTAATAGTTTACATTTTTTTTGACAGTCAATGAATAAAGTTATTGATTGTAAAGGGCTTATTAACTTCCCCCGGTGTTATTCCCGACGGCTTATAAATTTACTTATGACTTAAACTAACACCCATGCCCTACCTAGGATTCGAACACAAAGCCTCTCGCACCGCAGACCGGTGGCGCACCAACCAACTGCGCCATGGCGGTCAGCACGACGAATAAAGTTATTAATCCAATTTGTACATGTTCTATGGCGGCACGGATACAAAACGNGCCATGGCGGTCAGCACGACGAATAAAGTTATTAATCCAATTTGTACATGTTCTATGGCGGCACGGATACAAAACGAGGATTAATTTATATCTTAAGTGGGTATTTCAAAAGTACGCAACTAACTACGAACAGCGTATAGTTAATATCTGTGCGTGCTTAGAGTTTCTGCAATTCACGTTGCATCATACCCACGTTAGACAGTTTCTTTTAAAGATCACGCTCGAGTCGACATATTTGCAGCCCGGGACTCGGGACAAAAACCGAGCGCAAGAGCACAAACCCGGTCGCGAAACCAGCCACCGGGCGGAGTTAAAGGAAACCGCTCGGTAATTGAGAAGAATGTCCCGGCCTCTGGACAGACGAGACCAGCGTCATCGTGATGGGTGTAGCAATTGGATGCGAGGCCAGGGCTGCCAACAAAAGAGGGATGCTGAACGGCGTCCTTGAAATACCTGTATTCGATCATGCGTATAAGGAAGGGGGCAAACAACGCAACTCTGTGGCAGCTTTGGTACCACTTGTTGAAAAGAAAAAATATCGGAGAACGTCGTGCAAAAGGGATACACCACACGTCCCTGCAATTTGCAGGAAATGTAGGGGGCTTATTTTGTAGGAGCACGAGATTCATTCGAACATTTTAGGTGGCGGCATGCCACTTAAGAAACNAAATGTAGGGGGCTTATTTTGTAGGAGCACGAGATTCATTCGAACATTTTAGGTGGCGGCATGCCACTTAAGAAATAATTTATAGCAAACTTCGATTATGGTATACAGGTACCATGACATATATTAAAAATTAATTCACCAAACAGAAACTAATCCTACCTCAAAAATGTTTTTGCAGAAGGACGACACATATCTTTCTGCAGTCTCACGAGGAGACGGTTATACCTGTGAGAATTTACATCAACATTTAGGCTTCAGAGATTTCCTGTTTTCAGAATATGTAAAGCCACAGTTTACTTAGTATAGTCTATCCCAAAGAATCGTGCACCTTTTTGACAGTTCTGAAGGCAGCCTTGTTTGTAGCTGTTTCTATAAATACAGTAGTGTTTTCCCCTGCCACAGATGTTTACATAAAGACACTCAGCTGACTGCCAACCTGCCTAGTAAGTGGACAGAAAATATTTTGCCGGCTACTTTGAGAACTGTAAAAAAAGTGCTCTCATTCGTGGGACAGACTATAGGTAGATACACCCGAATTTTGCTAAAATATTTCACGACCAGTTGTATTTCATAACACATAAGCTCAGATACACTTCGGCGATTGGATGATCTAGGTGTAACGCGTCTCAGGTGTCTGCCCGCGAATCACAGACGTAGAGTAGCGAAGTAACCTAATTCTGATTGGCCAGTCAAGTCAGAAAATGTCTTCTCACAAATACACGCCTCCAATGAGCAAACGAATACTGATGTTATGCCCATAGGATGTTGAAAACTAGCATGTGTGGAAAATTTTTCGCGAAATTTGGGAGTCCCTAATTATAGGCTTTGTACACTGAAATTTTAAATGAACATACTGTGTTCATAGGGAGCAACGTTAGTTCTCCGATCCTGAATGCATGTTACGAGAATCTTCAAACGAAGGTACCATGGAATGCAGTCGTGACAATGTCGGGGTTACAAACTGGTTACATACTGTAGTCAGTCATATTTCCTCCGCGCGTTAAGACCCAAACTCCTATTAACCATTGATCGATCTCCGATTTCAGTATTTGATTGCTAAGGCATACTATTTTTACAAAACATATTTTTCTACTGGATGTTTTTCAAAAATATTTAACTTCTTATAACATTTTCAATAGGACAACAGTATGTAGAACAAAAATATGTACGCGTGTCAATCGCGCAATGTTTTTTTTTTCTTAGTAACTAAGTTTTGAGTGGCGCGGCTAGATGGGAAAGTGACTATTCGTTGCCACAGCAGCTAGTATCAGAAGAAAACATAAAAGTGTCTACATAGTTTGTTTGAAACCATCCTGANGTAACTAAGTTTTGAGTGGCGCGGCTAGATGGGAAAGTGACTATTCGTTGCCACAGCAGCTAGTATCAGAAGAAAAAAATAAAAGTGTCTACATAGTGTGTTTGAAACCATCCTAAACTCAGATTATTATACGAAAAATCACTGGCTGTACTCATTATTTTAGTTCAATTTCAAAGCTTAGGTTGTTCGGAATGTTCTATAAAATTAAAGACCGATACACATTTCCGTTTGTGCACGTATCCGTGGGTATTCAGTCTCATTAAAATAAATGTAATATAGAAATAATTTTAAAATATGAAAATGCTGATAGTTATTTCGATAATAACACGGCGAAAAAAAATCGAAAATTTAAAAGTGAAAGTGAGTCGGAAGAAGATATTCAATCACGGTATTGCAACAAAAGATTTAAAAAAAAACGCATAACGATTATGTACCTTATTAAAAATATTAATTACTCATAGAATAAGAAAACTATTTATATCAGGATTTATTTCTAAAAAATAAAAATAAAACACCCAACAACTGGTTTTTATATCAATGCCCGTCCCAGGTAAGTGATTGATAAAGCGTCGTTCCTCTTCATGTTAATTTAAGGTCATAACTTTTTCTAAATTTTTATTACTTGACATTATAAAACCTGCGTTTTTATGTTTGAATTTTGTTGTTTTCTGTCTCTAGTGGAGTGTGAATGTTTCTGTGTTCCAAAGTTGGATGCGTTTTCTTGTTCTCAGTGTCCCTCGGCTTCCGGTATCTATCGTTTAATTGATTTAGTTTATTTTAATTGTTTAATACGGTTGCTCTTATTTATAATCACGCAATGTTACGCAATACTCTACATTTTAGTTCTCATTCACTAATTACAAAGTATATTTTATGTTATGAGATGTGATGCAAAAATCTTTAAACACTAGCCGAGTGTCAAGTACTAATGCGACGAAGATATTTACCATTTGACTGTAAATTTAGTATTGAAACGCAACTGAAGAAAATATAAAAATATTTTAACTCCCTAATTGCTAAGTGAAGATGATATCATTAACTTTAAAATAACTGCAGTTCAAAGAAGAAAATCGATAAGTGCATTACTTTTTAAAAAGTGGTTATTGAAGTAAACGCTTTTATTTGATAACATTCGCCATTTGTTAGAGAATTTTGTTAACTTTTACTACAAAAATTTTTTCTCAGACGAAACAAATTTTATCGAATTTCACCTGAGATTATTTTGACAAGGTTTCTGTCCTATTCCATATTTAAAGTCTCCGATCAAAATTTTCGTTATCTCTAGTGTACAGAATAACAAGTTCAATTTTGCATACTGAGTCTAAAAATATCAACTTCCTGGAAGGTTCCGGAGCAATTTCTTTATTTGACACCAAATTATTGCCTTATTTAGTATAATACGTTTTAGTATACATTCGTAATCAGTACTTAAAATTAAGCGGAGTTCATTTATTAAAAATGATCAGGCCTATTTATACACCTTTACCATCGTAACAAGTACGTAACTCCAAAAAATCAGGGTGNATTTATTAAAAATGATCAGGCCTATTTATACACCTTTACCATCGTAACAAGTACGTAACTCCAAAAAATCAGGGTGGGGCAATGTCGGGGATGCGGCCGTGGGTTGTACGTGAATACGTCTACGTTAGCGACACGCGCCACGTCAACATTCTTACGTTCCCGAAGTCGTCTCACTCGTTCCACCAAGAACATAGTTGTACTGATCGGTAGTTGATTAGGCGCATTTTACGATGAGATTCGTTCCTTGTAATTCCACTGAGCTTTTCGGTGAGTACGGGCTGATATCAAAACATTTTAATTCCCTTATTAAATTGTTTTGACTTGCCGCCAACAAACACTTTACACAGGTCTATTCTTATGGCGTAAATAGAGAGATCAAAACAAGATATTTCGTTTGGCACCCAAGTCAGCGCACTAGCATAGAGAAGTCGCGAGATATACTGACCGGAAATGATCAGCCACGGCCGAAATGACCGCCAGTCGCCACGTGTCCCCACCCGATCCTTGCGCATGCGCGGTGGCAACTCGAGGTCGTACTCGCATAGTAGTCGTATACGCGATCTAGCTGGGTGACATTCATTTCAATTGTGTTATTAGTCACGAAGTTATATAGTCTCGGAATGATTCACGCTGCTAACGTTATATAACCGTCTCTGTCCTGGCAACCAATATGTAGGTCTGATTTTAAAGAAAAATTTTACATTGCACACCAAAGATGTAATGAATTAATTTCGAGTAGGCATTTGTTTTGTGTTAAATAACAATAATCCTTCTAGTTGTCAAAGTGTAACAGTCATGTGGGTTTTGATTATTTCCAATATCTTAATTTATATTCGCTTATATTTTACCCCTTAATACGGTTATCCTATTTGTTCATTTAGCGCAGACATAATGTCTTTTTTTTTTATACAAGACTATTTTTACAATTGACTTTTAACACATTTCTCAGGTTCGTCATTGTTGAAGGGCAGTCTGGAAAAGATAAACTATCAAACTAATGGAAATTTAACGAGGAGAATATTAAATCATATACATTGAGAAAAGAAACTAGTTAATTATGTGCTAAATTATTATGTAAAATTTAATATACAGTATAAAACGACCCCAAATATGATAATTAACTTTTTACGTCTGTTACTGGCTGTCGTTTGTGGGTGAAGATATTTCTCCGCCTGACTGGACCAAACATACTTTTGCTTCTCTTGTCTACCGGCTGTATGTTATAACTACATCTGCAGACACCTGATCTGTGACAGACATGTATCACCGAAACATGCAGCAGTGAGACTCAACATAATCCTTAAAGTACGTTGCCGAAAAATATTTCCATATTTCCAGTGTTCATGTTATTAACACTGCGGTTAATGCTCGCGGTCAACTAACCTAGATTCCTTGGATCATTGGCGTTGCAGGGATAGGAAACCTGTGCCCCCCCCCCC
>NQII01004028.1:146137-190529 GCA_002778355.1 Clitarchus hookeri
GGTTTGTTTCTATCCCGCTCCCAGCGCGTTCAGCTGAGCTTGAAACTGACACGGACGATCTCCCGAGTTGAGTCACTTTAGGCTACTGCTTGAAATATCCTCGAACATTATGAAACACGCTCGTACAAAATATATAAATTTCTACACTTGTGGCAAAGTTTATTTTAAGAAATAAATAACTGAGATAGATTTTCAACACGCAATCATGAGTGAGAGTAGCCAACATAATTTTGTCATTGGAAACGTGGGGGAAATAATTCTCTTAGGAAAATAAAACAACTAACTAGAAGGCACCAAAATATATATAATTTTTCTTGATGTGCACTACCGCAAGATTATCTCTGCTAGTAAAGCAGTCTAGGGATGGCTCATGTACTAAAGTTAAACGTCCACAACACACCTATCCAGGCTTTGCCCGTAGCTGGAACCGAAGCATTTACTGCCGTATGCCAGTTTCCCATCTTACTGCACCACGACGTCGACGCAGAAAGTACAGTCGNGGAACCGAAGCATTTACTGCCGTATGCCAGTTTCCCATCTTACTGCACCACGACGTCGACGCAGAAAGTACAGTCGTCGTTGAGATACTATCGTTTATGCCAGATGCCATATGTCATACACAGACTGTTTTGTTAATCTATTCGCGGTTTCTNTCGTTGAGATACTATCGTTTATGCCAGATGCCATATGTCATACACAGACTGTTTTGTTAATCTATTCGCGGTTTCTTCCCTCTTTTTGAATCAAACCTTTGAAAAATCATCCCATGTTTGGCATCGTGGTTAATTTTCTTATTTTCGGTTAAATCGAATATTTACGTATTTTTTATCTATAAATTACAATATGTAGTTTATAATTAATATGAATATAAACCGGGAGAAAATAGGTGAGTTGGTTATGCCTTGAAATAAATAGTTCTAATACACTAATGTATTACAGTGAGTGCGCACGAATGCGGTGCGCTGTCCCTTTGGTGTAATTTTCTGGACTCGGCNTAATACACTAATGTATTACAGTGAGTGCGCACGAATGCGGTGCGCTGTCCCTTTGGTGTAATTTTCTGGACTCGGTTACAATTTTTTTGCATGAGGCGGAGGAATATCCTAGAAATAAAATTTTAGTAGGGCTTCAGAAAAGTGTGAAGTATCCGTGAATGGCTTATAGTCTCATATTAATGAAAACAGAATTTTTGGAAATGTTTTAGTCTCTTTGTAGGTGTTTGCTTTAAATGTCCCAGCCCCATATGTAATTGCAACCAATTAAATTAATCATTAGATATTCTGAAAGCTTTTATCCATCACTGATTAAGAATTAAATTTTGCGTGGTACAAATTCATTGACGTAATTTCCATAATAAACTGTTAAATGNATCCATCACTGATTAAGAATTAAATTTTGCGTGGTACAAATTCATTGACGTAATTTCCATAATAAACTGTTAAATGCGAAGTGACTTTTTGAAAAAATTCTGGAACACTTATTAAAATATATCTTGTTTCGGCCATACCTTTTGCTGCACGGCCAGTGGTCGCGGTAATAAGATGGTTGGACAATTCGCCTCCCTCCACGCCAGTCTGGGCCAGACTCGCAGACTGCCCGCCATAGATTATCGCATTTTCTAAACGTGGTGTACTCGGCGAGTTTTCTTGACTTACTTCTGTCTTTTCCACTACATTCCGCCTCTGGTCAATCTCCAACCTAATTTCACTGTAATCAGCGCTTAACATACACCTGAGCAGTTAAGCGCTGCCTAATTCACTCATCAATTTTGTTCATAATTATTGTTTGGCGTTTCTTCTTAAAGGCATGTGGCAGGATATTACAATGTTTCTGGCCAATTTATTTTATAAGTTAATCAGTAATTTAAAAATTGTAGATACTTGTTCCTATGCTAATTTGATGTTTTTTTAATGTGTCATTAGTTCAAAGGAATAAAAGTAAATCTAAAAAAAATACTTTTTTATAAATGAAAATACATGTTAAAATAAACGAACATTCAAAATGGCGGGATACACTTAATCTTAAAATTTATTACGAACATATGGCAGAACATTTTGCTAGTTACATCTCTATAACATGGTTACTAATCCTCAGACTTATTGTTAGTGGTCTTTGCACGCCGTGTAAGTACACTGTAAAAAAAAAGTGTAATTTTTACTAAGAAACAGTTTGTAATTTTACAAATGCTTGTAACAATAGAAAGATTTCTCTTGTAAAACTACTCNTAATTTTTACTAAGAAACAGTTTGTAATTTTACAAATGCTTGTAACAATAGAAAGATTTCTCTTGTAAAACTACTCGTTTGTAAAACTACAAGTGCCATGTTAAAATAGACCTCAAGAGATGTTTGTACTATACTGACTCGTCACCACGACCTTCAGCAAAATGGCGGACACTCAGCAACGTAACACCGTATATAGCTGTTTGTGCAAAATTATTAGTGATGTAAAGTGTACGTGCGTGCTAGAAGAAATGTACGTGTATCGCAAGTTTGAATAAGGTTAAAAACTTAAAACAACTTAAATAATAATAATATAACGACAATTTCAATAAAAAGTGACTGTATTACTCATTAACTGTTAATGTTTCCTAGCTACACAGAACTCTTAAATGAAATAATGTATACTTAATAATCAAATAACTTTCTCAATATTTTGTAGGTAATTGCTGTTATATTTCCTACAAAAATAAGTGTTAAGCTCGTAAGCCAAGTTAGGAGGGGGGGAAGGGGGGTAAGTCCCTGTCGAATTACTTTTATAGATTTTCCACCACAAATTCGATTTAAGGAGGTGCATTTAAATGTTTGGCACGAGAAAGCATGGATAATACCCTCCTTAATGTTCTTGAATTGTTACAGCTTCTCTGCATTTCATATTTTCTAACACTTGTAACTGCCGAGTTAAAATTATTGATTGTTTTGTCAGAACGACTACAGAGGTCATAATAGCTACTGCAGTCAAACAGAACAGATTTCATAAAACGCATTAATTTACACCCTATGTCATGTCATCCAGAAAAATCCATCCAAAATCCACGCTTGCCCCCTTAAGGGTGCGGGTTTGGATTCCAGTCTCCGTGCTGGCAAAGTGTAATTCTTTTTTCTACATTATAATTTGAAATATTTTTTTTTTTATTATTCTCTGTTATTAATTTATTACATTTGTTTTCTAGGAGGAGAATAAATGATTTTATGCACACTTCTCAATAATGTAAGTTGTGATACAAGGCTATCATTTGTAATTTTAAAAATTTATGTTTTGCAGATTTTACAAGAAAACTCTTTGTAGCTTTACAAAGGTTTTTCTTGGCAACAGGGTTTCCAAGGCTTTTCCTTGCTTGTAAAAGTACAAAACAAATTTTTTATGTGATTGAGAGTAATCAATTGTTATCGTCAGTTCTGTGAAACTTCACGTTCGGTGACTAGACTACTGATCGAAATAGATGGATTTTAATTTACCCGAAACTTACGAAAATTCTGACGTAAAAATATCGTTGGTAATTTTTACTATAGTATAGATTAGTACAAAATGTAATCCTTATTGCTGTAGTCTAGGAGATATATTCATGCTAGCTAGAAGTTATTTTTTTTTTTTTAATTTAGAGCAAGCCAGAAAAATTTATTATATAATTTCTTACAATGCCAATCGTATATTCGTCATANTAATTTTTACTAAGAAACAGTTTGTAATTTTACAAATGCTTGTAACAATAGAAAGATTTCTCTTGTAAAACTACTTGTTTGTAAAACTACAAGTGCCATGTTAAAATAGACCTCAAGAGATGTTTGTACTATACTGACTCGTATTCACGAGCTTCAGCAAAATGGCGGACACTCAGCAACGTAACACCGTATATAGCTGTTTGTGCAAAATTATTAGTGATGTAAATTGTACGTGCGTGCAAGAAGAAATTTACTTGTATCGCAAGTTTTAATAAGGTTAAAAACTTAAAACAACTCTAATAATAATAATATAACGACAATTTCAATAAAAAGTGACTGTATTACTCATTAACTGTTAATGTTTCCTAGCTACANAATAATAATAATATAACGACAATTTCAATAAAAAGTGACTGTATTACTCATTAACTGTTAATGTTTCCTAGCTACACAGAACTCTTGAATGAAATAATGTATACTTAATAATCAAATAACTTTCTCAATATTTTGTAGGTAATTGCTGTTATATTTCCTACAAAAATAAGTGTTAAGCTCGTAAGCCAAGTTAGGAGGGGGGGAAGGGGGGTAAGTCCCTGTCGAATTACTTTTATAGATTTTCCACCACAAATTCGATTTAAGGAGGTGCATTTAAATGTTTGGCACGAGAAAGCATGGATAATACCCTCCTTAATGTTCTTGAATTGTTACAGCTTCTCTGCATTTCATATTTTCTAACANACGAGAAAGCATGGATAATACCCTCCTTAATGTTCTTGAATTGTTACAGCTTCTCTGCATTTCATATTTTCTAACCCTTGTAACTGCCGAGTTAAAATTATTGATTTTTTTGTCAGAACGACTTCAGAGGTCATAATAGCTACTGCAGTCAAACAGAACAGATTTCATAAAACGCATTAATTTACACCCTATGTCATGTCATCCAGAAAAATCCATCCAAAATCCACGCTTGCCCCCTTAAGGGTGCGGGTTTGGATTCCAGTCTCCGTGCTGGCAAAGTGTAATTCTTTTTTCTACATTATAATTTGAAATATTTTTTTTTTATTATTCTCTGTTATTAATTTATTACATTTGTTTTCTAGGAGGAAAATAAATGATTTTATGCACACTTCTCAATAATGTAAGTTGTGATACAAGGCTATCATTTGTAATTTTAAAAATTTATGTTTTGCAGATTTTACAAGAAAACTCTTTGTAGCTTTACAAAGGTTTTTCTTGGCAACAGGGTTTCCAAGGCTTTTCCTTGCTTGTAAAAGTACAAAACAAATTTTTTATGTGATTGAGAGTAATCAATTGTTATCGTTAGTTCTGTGAAACTTCACGTTCGGTGACTAGACTACTGATCGAAATAGATGGATTTTAATTTACCCGAAACTTACGAAAATTCTGACGTAAAAATATCGTTGGTAAGTTTTACTATAGTATAGATTAGTACAAAATGTAATCCTTATTGCTGTAGTCTAGGAGATATATTCATGCTAGCTAGAAGTTATTTTTTTTTTAATTTAGAGCAAGCCAGAAAAATTTATTATATAATTTCTTACAATGCCAATCGTATATTCGTCATAAATGCTCGTTAGTGTTCAGAATTGAATCGCTAGTGTTATAGCAGAAAGTATCCTTTATGTCCATACTACGGACCGGTAGGTCGATTACGGATCTTTATGCGGGAGACGTCTTAGTTAAGACATGATGTTCGTATTACGGCTTCGTTAAGACGCTGTGCTGAAGAATCTATTATGTTTCTTTCTGAGTGACTTAACGTCTTCGCCTTGCCTAAGGAGTCGCAACGATGTGTTCCTCACAAAATTTGCGTAAGTTGGTGCGACTGATGCTTCCGATATTTACTTGTTGACCAGTACACAATAAAAAAATATTTTTCTTACTTTAAAAATATGGCAGTCTGTCACCGCAAAATGTAATTTAACTTCTTTAATTAATTCCGAATAATGTTCATTTTGACTTGAAGCACCATCAACATATCCGATGTACCGCGCAATGAATACCGTTGTATTGAAATGTAAAATTCGCATAGTGTTAATAAAAATTGCAACATTTATTGTAATTACGAGCTTTTCCTTGCTTTACAGCTTACTGTGACTCATAATTTACAGTTTTGCCATACTGGTAAGAGATTTAGATAACAATATTTCATGCATTATCGTGCTGTATATGAAGATGCTTACTTTAACACTACCTGTTCGCAAATCTTTTAACTGAGTATGCGGTTTTCTTGCTATCTATCAGTGAATTTTTAAACTGTGCGTGTATTTTGCCGCCGTTTCACATCATGCAAGTGCTATACACGAATTTTCTAAACTTTAGTGCAAGAACGATTTACATAAAAATCTTTCAAATGTTACATATTTTTATTTTAAAATCGCGTATTAAATTGGCTGTATATATGCATTCATTGTATTGCTCAGTTTGCCTGCGAAAATATAATCATACAATAGTGCAGCATGAGGAAATCAACATACATATACCAAGAAATTATTACATATTAATTCATGGGAAGTATAATGGTGTTTGCGAGCGAAATATCGCTAACTACATTGAAAACTCCCCTAGTAATAATCTCGCTGTAAACTTGTATAAGACTTATGACGTGACAGCGAACTCAGTGCCCACACTTGGACGTCATAAATAAGATGTTGCCGTCGTACTTGTGTCCCGTCATAAATGGATATGTGGTCGCATTTTGTTGTCAAACGTCTTACCTATGTCACGTCCCTCTTGCAACGGGACAAAAACCAGATCCGTAACTAAGGCTATAAATGAACGTCGTGGTGTACTGGATGTAAAGAGAATTTGATCGTAAGACCGATGTAAGCATAGCGTCAGCCACCAGTATGTGTTACGTTGGTGCTGATTATTGCCAAAATACAGTGACATTGTTGTTGATGTTGCCAGGACAACAATACACGCTCCAGCATCCTGTTAGCTGGCGCAGCAAGCAGGTGGGCAGTGGGTTAGCGCAAGCATGCGCACAACCGACTCCCTCACTTCTCGCGCGGAATGGACACCATCAAACGGCGAAACAATGGAACCCATTTTCTCCGGCGGCGTTTTGCGGTTGCCTTCCAATTCGTCTTATTTGCGTCGTCCCCCACCTATTACCTCCTTGCTCCTCCCCCTTTCCGCTCGTCAGAACACCCCCCCACCCCTCTCCCACCAAAAACCTAATTCCCTGGAGGATGTAATTTACCAAAGCGATCCTAAATCGCGCGGTGACCGGTGGGAATCACATCGCCGGTCGTGTTCCGACGAAGGGGAAAAGAAGAAAGTTGCCTTGGCAGACGAGAGAATCGTGGGTGGCAAGAGGCGCGAATAAGTGTAGGAGGGGGTAAAAAGAGGCTGATCTCCTCCCCTACCCTGCACGGGGCACTGCGCATGCGCGGAAAACTGCAATTTGTCCCAGCGAGCAGCGCAAACTGAACAACTGAAACGAGCAGCGTGGTAGATACGTGGTTTTTTTTTCTCCCCGCCGTAGTCGGCACGTTTCGACACGTAGCGTGCCGTAATCCCAGCCTGAGGGGAATTCGACCTTCACTCTCGTCTGCTTCTGGACCCTCAGGCCATCTCTGCCGTGTCTCGTTTTGATATACCGATGAGAAAAATATACTTTCAAAATTTACTGCCTCGTAAAAACCTTTTATTGGGGGGAGGATTTGTCCTATAAACTATTTATGAAAGAATGTGAGCTGTTTACGGTCTGTCCTTTTGTACACAATGCCTCAGTAATGAATCGTGCTGAATCTTCGCCACGGTATACCTCTTCAACTGGATCCATGCAGGCACAGTGGAACGAAGTAAACAAACATGGAAGTGGCACACGTAGTCTCAACTACAACTGAAGAAGCTAGTAAAATGCACTATTGGCAGAGAAGCCGTCCGTCTTCTATCAGCGCCCAAAGAAGAACTCGTCGGACGCTGGAACAAACAGGGAATGCTTGAATGTAAGCTGCGACCAACCACACGCATCCTGAGTTTCCAGTGCATCACTCGGCTAATTAACGACTGAGTATATTTGCATTAAAAGGATGGCCACGCTATTTCACCTATCGGAACACACCGGTTCGCTTTGGGGTTTCTGTTGGTTGGTATATATCTGATGGCACATCTGCTGATTGGAATAACTATGTTATCAGCTCTTTTGCAAAATTATTGACCACTTATTTGTCTATCAAATTNTAAAAACCTTTTATTGGGGGGAGGATTTGTCCTATAAACTATTTATGAAAGAATGTGAGCTGTTTACGGTCTGTCATTTTGTACACAATGCCTCAGTAATGAATCGTGCTGAATCTTCGCCACGGTATACCTCTTCAATTGGATCCATGCAGGCACAGTGGAACGAAGTAAACAAACATGGAAGTGGCACACGTAGTCTCAACTACAACTGAAGAAGCTAGTAAAATGCACTATTGGCAGAGAAGCCGTCCGTCTTCTATCAGCGCCCAAAGAATAACTCGTCGGACGCTGGAACAAACAGGGAATGCTTGACTGTAAGCTGCGACCAACCACACGCATCCTGAGTTTCCAGTGCATCACTCGGCTAATTAACGACTGAGTATATTTGCATTAAAAGGATGGCCACGCTATTTCACCTATCGGAACACACCGGTTCGCTTTGGGGTTTCTGTTGGTTGGTATATATCTGATTGCACATCTGCTGATTGGAATAACTATGTTATCAGCTCTTTTGCAAAATTATTGACCACTTATTTGTCTATCAAATTNGCACATCTGCTGATTGGAATAACTATGTTATCAGCTCTTTTGCAAAATTATTGACCACTTATTTGTCTATCAAATTTTTAGCAGCTAACAAATCAGTTATTTTACGGTTAATATTTTATTTTTTACATAGTTTCACTATTGACACAAAGGAAATAATAAATAATGAACTTCAGGTATTGTATAAAAGAAAGATTGGTAGATGAAACAGTAATACCCAAAATTAATTTTATATATATATATGTATATTAATTATATATAACTTAGTACTTATTTATGATAAACGGTAGACTTACTGAATCGCAAAATGAAAGTGGTACTAACTTAGACACAAAATCTTGTGACAATATATGGAGCTTTTCAAAGAACACTCTTGACTGCTGTAACTCTCTATTTGATAACATGCATGCCCACTCTACTTTGTGATAAACACACATTACACCATCTAACCTACCCGCTTTCCTGCCTTCCTCTCGTATTCCCATTCTCTNTCTACTTTGTGATAAACACACATTACACCATCTAACCTACCCGCTTTCCTGCCTTCCTCTCGTATTCCCATTCTCTTATACCTTCTATTTATCTATTTAACTAATCATATATATATATAAATATTATTAATGTTAAAGTGTGTTTGTTTGTTTGTTTGTCCTTTGATGTCGCAACGGAGCAACGGATCACCGTGATTTTCTGTACAGTGATAGTTGGAGGGCCGGGAAGAAACATAGGTAGGTTACGTTTTATCCCGAAAAAATATCTCATTCCCTCAGGAAAATTTTTTTTAGTAAAAATAGCGCTCGGGGTACAATGGTGCGTCAATGTAAGTTGTTAGTGTGGGACGACGTCGCAACGGAGCAACGTATCAAAGTAATTTTTTGCACAGAGATAGTTGGAGGGTCCAGGAAGTGACATTTGCTACTTTTTATCCCGAGAAAATATCTCATTCCCTCGGAGAAATTCTTATTGAATAATGAAAATTACACAAACGGAATAACAATTCAACGTCGCAACCGAGCAACAGATCGACGTAATTTCTTGCTCAGAAATAGTTGGAGTGCTGAAAGGTGATGTTGGCTAATTTTTATCGCTAGAAAATATCTCAAAAATGTATAAACGATAATAGTAAATAGAGTCGGAAAAAAGTTTGCCGCCAGCGCGCTCTCTTGCAATACGCTGTCTAAACCGTTAAAGATGGAACAATATCACATGTAAAAAATTGTGTAGAATAAAAAGACCTATAAAAAAACTCCGAGGTAGCATATAACTATCTATAACCCAGAAATACTAATAAGTGTTTTTTACCATTTAATTCACCGAGACGTTGAGTTTTATAATATGTATAGAGTACAGAAGATAAACACTAAGTAAAATTCAACTTTATTTTTATAAAAAACCTTAACAATAACTCTGTAGTCCACGCGAGTGGAGCCGTGGGCACAGCTAGAACAGAATAATTCCCAAATACCACTCCAACATATCATATAATCCAATCATACTAACCAACCATATTAACCAAAAATTCTGCCTCTCTATTAAAAACTAATCATACAGTTAAACCATTTTGGCCACACCAGCGAAGCTACAATATTTTCATACCACCAAACCAACCGAGCATGTGATTAGGTCATGTTATATCAGCATTATAGATATACCTATCATACAATCAAACTAGCTGTGTCTCCCCCATAAAGGCAGCCAGGAAGTATTTTAAAAAATATCCTAAATTACCCTTTCACCGAACAATTATACTAACATTTAATTCTGGTAGAACACTGCAACTTGTCTAACCATACCGAAATATTTTTGTATAATTTTCTGCTTCTCATGCAACGCCTTCAAAAACTTGATACATATTTCGGACTAGCTTCATTTGTAGGCAAAACTTTGCAGCTATAATTAAATGGAAAAAAATCCTATAACATCTGCAGCCAGGTGCTGGTACTTTGGTTGCTCTGAAGATTTCAGTATAAGAAAACATTTTCGAAACATTTACCATTCAGTTACTCCAAAAAACTTAACATCACAATTTCTTACTGCAATTGGAAGTTCCTGCAATAATACAACGAATGGAGTTTTATAGCAGGTGGTCCTGTCGTGATATGCGAGCTATATTGGTCTCTCCCTGGGTAACATCCCACTGGATGAACTGAACAACATTATCTGTGTCTATTTTAGTACCTATCACCTCGACAACACAGATTTCACTGAACTAACTTTGAACAGTAAACTGTAAACGATATGTGTCAAGGAATCGGAAACTTTGTCACAATTGTTTCATACACCGTAACCTACGTAATTCACAACTTTTTCTAAATATTTTCATAATCAAACACCGATAACAAAAGAGAAATGTGCACGTTTTGTTGGGATTTTAGACATTTCGAAAAGAAACTACAGTTATTTGGAAAAACTGGTTATTAAAATTTTGCACAAAAATTATATCTAATAACGGTACGGTTTTTTATTCTGCTGAGAATTGAACTAGAATCTTATTGTTACGCATATAGATAGGTCTATTGGCGTTATGTAAAAAAAAATATTTTTTATCTGTTAAGCTTGACATGAAAAAGCCTACGTATGAATGAAGCAAAGGATAAACTCAGTAATGTTTACGTATCAAGCGGGTTTTACGATTATTTTTATCGTCTGCTATAAAACTATAACTAGGCAAGGGGTTTATTTAATCTACTATTTATATTCAATAAGGCAATATTTTCATTAATTTTATTAGTTTCCCTTGACCTCTCCCCCATCCCAGGGTTTACTTTATTGGTAAATTAAAAACGAATTTAATTTTTGCAGATGGTTTTGGTTGAACAGGTTTCTACAGCTCGCAAAACACGCAGTAATCTGCAAAATGTTTGTTTCCGTAATTTATTTATAAAAAATATATATGTTTAGATATTAAAGAAATACCTATATGTGCGCATGTTCTCCCCGTTATCAACCAAAAGGTTTACCTTAAAGTTTCTATAATAATAGAAAAGCAGGTAAAAACGTGTTTCCTCTTCTTGCCTGCAAGCAAGCATCGAGCTTATTTATTTAGTCATGGCCGTTCCCTCGGTACTGCTAAATAATGTAGACTGTGTTTTGAGTGGAGTTCTTAAACAAGAGCATTGCCGTGCAGCAAAGGACGGTACAAGATATGCATAACGAACCACAATACCGTTCAGCTAACTCAGCTGATGAACAGCCTTGTGACCTGGGAGGATCTACCCTGTTTTTCTTGGAACCCTATATTATTTCTGGCCACGTAGAGCATTATGTATAACCATTAGTTTACAGTATGTTTATGAAAGTTGCTTGTATCATTACGAAAGAGTTCCCTATTCCATAACAAGGGAAATGCTATACATTAAATAAATAAATGGCGTTATGCAGTCACCATATTTTCATAAAAACTTGGAAAAATTATTATCAAAAGTAATTATGTTTTACAAAAATATTCCATGAGTCACAAAATTTTTATAAGATAAAATAGGACTATTGGTGCCTATCAGTGTATGAAAATTCCTTGTGTGATCTTCGAAACGCCTTTTATAGTAACCGATTTTTTTTATCTTTGGTCTCTTATCGAAGTTAAGCCAAGCATTATCGAAATGTTTTGTCTATGTTCCTCTGCAATAAAGAATTAAATCACATTTATGTTTGTGCTTCTGTTAATGCGTATTAATGACAAATCCTGAGCTACAGTATATCGTTCGCCTCATCGCTGCACGTTATTTGCATGCAGATAGACACAGAAGTATAGTTACCTGGATAAATAAATCATTGTTTGCATACCACCAATAAGATATCGAGAGAAAATTTTATTTACATAACAGAAAACTTTCGGTTTTATTGAATGCATATTTGTGAGGGTAACGAAATAAAATGTTTTATACATACAACATTGTGTAACGATGAAGGTGCTTTGTGTTAGCGGTTTGGTGGCCTCTTAATGATTCAACCTTACATAAAAACGTATTTTATAGAACCCTGTCCCGTTTTAGCCCTACTCATGGACTGAGAGTCCAACCACAGTTACCATCAGTACGGTTCATGAAAGGAACAAGAGGTATCCGTAGCGGGGAGGGGGGGAATATTTGCACCCCACCCCCAACCCGGCCACACAAGGGCGCTACAAGAAAACGCAGAGTAAGTTCCATAATTTATATGTATATTTAAGATATCAGAAATGGAAGTCTGTAATAATGTTAAATTGTAATGTTCCTACTTGTACGGGTATTTTATGTTAAAGTGTGCAATTTGTATGTTTCATTACCGACATAATTTATTTCGAAATTTTGGAAAGGGGCGCTTTTATCGGCACCAGGAGCGCAAAATTCTCTTTAAGATCTTGCCCCACTAAAAGTAAAATATCGCAACGCCCCTGACATAAATGCGGACAAAAATCTTGAACGTGCCAATATGATCGAAAAGCTTCCAGCACACAAACATAATAATTTCCTCCAGGATATATGATGAGGTGTGTCCAAATCAATTGCTCAGGTGGCATTTTATAATATATTTAATGTTTATTTAGGCCTCGCTTAAGTAATAATAGTGTGACTTACTTGGAGGTGCGGTTAGCACGACTTCCTTCCCCGCCAATGAGGAGACGGTACCAGGCGTTTCTGCGTTGGGTTTTTTGTTTGTGGGGAACGTGGCAGATGATGTGGATGGACCGTGGGTTCATATCCTCCACCAATCAGTTCCGTCCATTTTCCATAGAAAAGTCGCATAGTCTCTCAGAAAGATATGCTCTGCAGGGAAATGACTGTCACTACAGTTGCTACTAACACAGCCCGAGGAAGTGTCTCTCACTTAGCATAAAACATTTTTGTAATGCTGTGACGGTACAATACTTTTCATTCTCACTAAGACCCCACAAATATTACGAGTAATTATTTATTACAGTAGGACCTGCTGAATGAACCTGATTATAAAAGCTGTTCAAGTGCACGGCCTACTCCAGGTTCATCGAAAACAATGAAAGAGTAGGAATAAGAAAGATGGAACCTTTATTATAAGTTAGTTAATACTAAAAAAAAAAAATTCTTATTTTGTTTATTTGAGAAATTGTTTCTGGAGAAATTAGTCACAACATGAAATCTCGAATAACTTACAAGCTCTCGTAGTCCACGTCTTGCATTCAACATAAACCGTTATTAAGCATCACTCATGAAAATCAAATAACAGACGAATCATCAATCCATTATTATTTTGAAATGCTAATTCAATAATAAAAAAATAATAGTTTACAGACAAGCTTATATCAGACCACCATGTTTTATCATACACTTTTTTACACAGAACATTTATTAACCATGGAGCATTTATTAGTAGTCCATGTCTGTCAAATATCGTATCGAAATAAATACACTATATGTCAGTTCAAACTGAGGGTTGTGCGAGGTGATTCAGACGAAAACTGTCAGACACGACGGTATACAACAATGCAAAAAAAAATTAACTTTTATAAATAAATTAATTTTTTTTGCGTTATTGTTAATGTAACATCCACTTTTAAAATAGCTATGGTTTAAGTTCATTTATCAAACGTTTTAGATGTGAACTTGTAAGATAATAGAAATATTATTTATGATCTTCGCTTTACCAATTATTGACAGTTTCTTCTATGGAAACGCACTGAAAAGAAAACATGTCACTTAAGATACCAACATCTACAATATTATACAATATTTGTTTATTAATAACAACCATGTATTGCATTAGAAGATAGATACGAACGAGTATATTTCATAATCACAATTTGAATGTTAAGATAGCAGCTACATTCAGTATGGTGAAAACGTATATAATTCAGCACGTGACTATGCCACAGAAGTTTTATGCGAAAAATTTATTTCGGAAGATAATGCGACCATTTGATGTAGAAAACAGAGAGAATTAGTAAAGGAAAGTCATATTTCAAACGTTCTAGGCTGGAAAAAAAAGCAGGCAGCTCTTTTGCTACACCTGGGATTAACGACGCGAAGAGACCAGCTGCGTAGTTGGGAATTGGCGTCGTGCGCTCCCCTAAAAATTCTCCACGCTCGTGGAAGCGGACACGAATGCCGGCTGCAAGGGAAGGGGAAACTAGATTTGCGTGGAACGAATAGAAGGAACATAAAAACACGAATAACTTAGAGCGCTGTTTTCCTCACACACTCAAATGCCACGCAGACAAATCTTTCGCCACGGAAAACGTACTCGAACAGAAGAGCAAAAGAAATTTTGGAATTCCAACATTTCCTAACGTTCGCGTGCTTGACGGGTTGTATATCGGGAGATATATCGCAACTAAAAATCTTCTCGGTATAAGGACGGTAAGGTGTGATACAACTCTCTCGGTACACATGCATTGTAAAATGACTCAAATGTAAACTACCTAAATTACTTCTCATTCGTATGCATATACAAGCTGTAGCTTATCATATCGTTTATAAATAAGTCTGCATTCGTTTTCTGAATTTTTCAATAGTAAATATATGCAATTTGCATTATTTCTTGAAGGTTACCATCTCTGGACATGCTATGTACGTTATACAAAGATATCTAAAAATTTAATATAGTATACAATGGAACATTGTTTTTTGTTTAAATAAGCTATTTGGTGCTAGCACGTACTCAAAGATAATCTAGTCATATATATAAATATGCAAAGGTAAAGAGAAACACTTTTTTTTTTTTTTTTTTTTTTTAATTTGCAGCAATGTAAACACTACGCCCTGGTTGCCTCGGATGAATCAGTTCATGCAGACAACAAATATTTTCGATACATTAACAAAATAATAATTGATTTCTGGCAACAATATATCGTGCAGTAATATGTTAAAATCTGCAGCTTATTTTTACAGAACAGGTGTGATTGGATAAGTAATATTACCAGTGATTTGTTGTAATTGGATAAATCGAGGACAACGATTGCTGAAGTAGCTGAACTCTCGTTGTCTGAATCAAGTAAGGATAGAAATGTTCATTCCGAAAATAGTTAAAAACAAATTCAAACTTTAAACTTTATGAAGCCTAGTAAAATTAAAAACTACTATTAGATTTTTTATAGAAAAATGCTATAAAATATACAAACCAAATTATTTTGAATAAAAATTTTATTGATTATATATAACCCTTGAGTTTAAAGTCAAACCGCCAAAAGCCAGTCCTAAACAGAATACGCTGTTGCGTACACTCACAGTTTTTTAATTTATATTTTTTAAGAAATGGGTGTTTTAAATGTTTTAAAGGAACGACTGGATTTCTTTGTTGTTAAGTAACTGTGATAAGTTATTTTAATTATTTTAATAACTTGATTATTTTTTTTGTAATATTTTTATACTGCTCACGAAGCTTAAGTTTAAAGTCATAAAGTCGAAAAGATAGACTTTTATATAGCATACACTGTTGTAAACATTGACTNTGAACATTGATTGTATTTTTTTTACAGAAATGTGTGTTTTAAATATTTCAATAAAACAACATGATTTCTCTATTGATTAGCAACTGTGAATGAAACTTAATATTTTATGATGTCATATACGTTTAGAAAGTAACATACTGGTAGATATTCCGGCAGTAAGTATTTGGCTTAGTGCGTATCTGCAATTTGCCTCAAGTATGTCTAGGTGAAACGGTGTTGGGACAGCTGCCGCAAAGTATTTGGGAAATGTCGTAAATGACCGAAAATTCCCCCAAATTTTGCTTTCTCAAGTGTTAAGGATGAAAACACGCACATTACAAATCTCATTTACGATTACGTTATCATTTTCCTGGTACTGATTTTCCTGTGGCACTAACAAAGAACTGTGTCTTTGCATTTAGTTTTCCACACGTTTTGCGAGAGCTTGATGTAGCGATGCCTGCTAAAAATGTTTGTGAACTTGGATAGCCCTAGATGTAAGAATCAAATAACCTAACAGTTGAGACAGATGTCACAATTTTGATTAGCGTCTCATATACAATACCGAGTCGTATTTGTCAGCTCTTTTCCGAGGGCTTATACGTTTCTTACGCAATTGAACAGAAAAAAATTAAAACCAAATTTACTACTTTTCCATTTTCATGATATTGGGCATTCTGCCTTTTATTTTTCACGTTGCATATATTGCATGACNAAGGTTTACCTTAAAGTTTCTATAATAATAGAAAAGCAGGTAAAAACGTGTTTCCTCTTCTTGCCTGCAAGCAAGTATCGAGCTTATTTATTTAGTCATGGCCGTTCCCTCGGTACTGCTAAATAATGTAGACTGTGTTTTGAGTGGAGTTCTTAAACAAGAGCCTTACCGTGCAGCAAAGGACGGTACAAGATATGCATAACGAACCACAATACCGTTCAGCTAACTCAGCTGATGAACAGCCTTGTGATCTGGGAGGATCTACCCTGTTTTTCTTGGAACCCTATATTATTTCTGGCCACGTAGAGCATTATGTATAACCATTAGTTTACAGTATGTTTATGAAAGTTGCTTGTATCATTACGAAAGAGTTCCCTATTCCATAACAAGGGAAATGCTATACATTAAATAAATAAATGGCGTTATGCAGTCACCATATTTTCATAAAAACTTGGAAAAATAACTATCAAAAGTAATTATGTTTTACAAAAATATTCGATGAGTCAGAAAATTTTTATAAGATAAAATAGCACTATTGGTGCCTATCAGTGTATGAAAATTCCTTGTGTGATCTTCGAAACGCCTTTTATAGTAACCGATTTTTTTATCTTTGGTCTCTTATCGAAGTTAAGCCAAGCACTATCGAAATGTTTTGCCTATGTTCCTCTGCAATAAAGAATTAAATCACATTTTTGTTTGTGCTTCTGTTCATGCGTATTTATGACAAATCCTGAGCTACAGTATATCGTTCGCCTCATCGCTGCACGTTATTTGCATGTAGATAGACACAGAAGTATAGTTACCTGGATAAATAAATCATTGTTTGCATACCACCAATAAGATATCGAGAGGAAATTTTATTTACATAACAGAAAACTTTCGGTCTTATTGAATGCATATTTGTGAGGGTAACGAAATAAAATGTTTTATACATACAACATTGTGTAACGATGAAGGTGCTTTGTGTTAGCGGTTTGGTGGCCTCTTAATGATTCAACCTTACATAAAAACGTATTTTATAGAACCCTGTCCCGTTTTAGCCCTACTCATGGACTGAGAGTCCAACCACAGTTACCATCAGTACGGTTCATGAAAGGAACAAGAGGTATCCGTAGCGGGGAGGGGGGGAATATTTGCACCCCACCCCCAACCCGGCCACACAAGGGCGCTACAAGAAAACGCAGAGTAAGTTCCATAATTTATATGTATATTTAAGATATCAGAAATGGAAGTCTGTAATAATGTTAAATTGTAATGTTCCTACTTGTACGGGTATTTTATGTTAAAGTGTGCAATTTGTATGTTTCATTACCGACATAATTTATTTCGAAATTTTGGAAAGGGGCGCTTTTATCGGCACCAGGAGCGCAAAATTCTCTTTAAGATCTTGCCCCACTAAAAGTAAAATATCGCAACGCCCCTGACATAAATGCGGATAAAAATCTTGAACGTGCCAATATGATCGAAAAGCTTCCAGCACACAAACATAATAATTTCCTCCAGGATATATGATGAGGTGTGTCCAAATCAATTGCTCAGGTGGCATTTTATAATATATTTAATGTTTATTTAGGCCTCGCTTAAGTAATAATAGTGTGACTTACTTGGAGGTGCGGTTAGCACGACTTCCTTCCCCGCCAATGAGGAGACGGTACCAGGCGTTTCTGCGTTGGGTTTTTTGTTTGTGGGGAACGTGGCAGATGATGTGGATGGACCGTGGGTTCATATCCTCCACCAATCAGTTCCGTCCATTTTCCATAGAAAAGTCGCATAGTCTCTCAGAAAGATATGCTCTGCAGGGAAATGACTGTCACTCCAGTTGCTACTAACACAGCCCGAGGAAGTGTCTCTCACTTAGCATAAAACATTTTTGTAATGCTGTGACGGTACAATACTTTTCATTCTCACTAAGACCCCACAAATATTACGAGTAATTATTTATTACAGTAGGACCTGCTGAATGAACCTGATTATAGAAGCTGTTCAAGTGCACGGCCTACTCCAGGTTCATCGAAAACAATGAAAGAGTAGGAATAAGAAAGATGGAACCTTTATTATAAGTTAGTTAATACTAAAAAAAAAAATTTCTTATTTTGTTTATTTGAGAAATTGTTTCTGGAGAAATTAGTCACAACATGAAATCTCGAATAACTTACAAGCTCTCGTAGTCCACGTCTTGCATTCAACATAAACCGTTATTAAGCATCACTCATGAAAATCAAATAACAGACGAATCATCAATCCATTATTATTTTGAAATGCTAATTCAATAATAAAAAAATAATAGTTTACAGACAAGCTTATATCAGACCACCATGTTTTATCATACACTTTTTTACACAGAACATTTATTAACCATGGAGCATTTATTAGTAGTGCATGTCTGTCAAATATCGTATCGAAATAAATACACTATATGTCAGTTCAAACTGAGGGTTGTGCGAGGTGATTCAGACGAAAACTGTCAGACACGACGGTATAACACAATGCAAAAAAAAAATTAACTTTTATAAATAAATTAAATGTTTTTGCGTTATTGTTAATGTAACATCCACTTTTAAAATAGCTATGGTTTAAGTTCATTTATCAAACGTTTTAGATGTGAACTTGTAAGATAATAGAAATATTATTTATGATCTTCGCTTTACCAATTATTGACAGTTTCTTCTATGGAAACGCACTGAAAAGAAAACATGTCACTTAAGATACCAACATCTACAATATTATACAATATTTGTTTATTAATAACAACCATGTATTGCATTAGAAGATAGATACGAACGAGTATATTTCATAATCACAATTTGAATGTTAAGATAGCAGCTACATTCAGTATGGTGAAAACGTATATAATTCAGCACGTGACTATGCCACAGAAGTTTTGTGCGAAAAATTTATTTCGGAAGATAATGCGACCATTTGATGTAGAAAACAGAGAGAATTAGTAAAGGAAAGTCATATTTCAAACGTTCTAGGCTGGAAAAAAAAGCAGGCAGCTCTTTTGCTACACCTGGGATTAACGACGCGAAGAGACCAGCTGCGTAGTTGGGAATTGGCGTCGTGCGCTCCCCTAAAAATTCTCCACGCTCGTGGAAGCGGACACGAATGCCGGCTGCAAGGGAAGGGGAAACTAGATTTGCGTGGAACGAATAGAAGGAACATAAAAACGCGAATAACTTAGAGCGCTGTTTTCCTCACACACTCAAATGCCACGCAGACAAATCTTTCGCCACGGAAAACGTACTCGAACAGAAGAGCAAAAGAAATTTTGGAATTCCAACATTTCCTAACGTTCGCGTGCTTGACGGGTTGTATATCGGGAGATATATCGCAACTAAAAATCTTCTCGGTATAAGGACGGTAAGGTGTGATACAACTCTCTCGGTACACATGCATTGTAAAATGACTAAAATGTAAACTACCTAAATTATTTCTTATTCGTATACATATACAAGCTGTAGCTTATCATATCGTTTATAAATAAGTCTGCATTCGTTTTCTGAATTTTTCAATAGTAAATATATGCAATTTGCATTATTTCTTGAAGGTTACCATCTCTGGACATGCTATGTACGTTATACAAAGATATCTAAAAATGTAATATATTATACAATTGAACATTGTTTTTTGTTTAAATAAGCTATTTGGTGCTAACATGTACTCAAAGATAATCTAGGCATATACATAAATATGCAAAAATAAAGAGAAACACTTTTTTTTTTTTAATTTGCAGCAATGTAAACACTACGCCCTGGTTGCCTCGGATGAATCAGCTCAGGCAGACAACAAATATTTTCGATACATTAACAAAATAATAATTGATTTCTGGCAACAATATATAATGCAGTAATATGTTAAAATCTGCAGCTTATTTTTACAGAACAGGTGTGATTGGTTAAGTAATATTACCAGTGATTTGTTGTAATTGGATAAATCGAGGACAACGATTGCTGAAGTAGCTGAACTCTCGTTGTCTGAATCAAGTAAAGATAGAAATGTTCATTCCGAAAATAGTTAAAAACTAATTCAAACTTTAAACTTTATGAAGCCTACTAAAATTAAAAACTACTATTAGATTTTTTATAGAAAAATGCTATAAAATATACAAACCAAATTATTTTGAATAAAAATTTTATTGATTATATATAACCCTTGAGTTTAAAGTCAAACCGCCAAAAGCCAGTCCTAAACAGAATACGCTGCTGCGTACGCTCACAGTTTTTTAATTTATATTTTTTAAGAAATGGGTGTTTTAAATGTTTCAAAGGAACGACTGGATTTCTTTGTTGTTAAGTAACTGTGATAAGTTATTTTAATTATTTTAATAACTTGATTATTTTTTTTTGTAATATTTTTATACTGCTTACGAAGCTTAAGTTTAAAGTCATAAAGTTGAAAAGATAGACTTTTATATAGCATACACTGTTGTGAACATTGATTGTATTTTTTTTACAGAAATGTGTGTTTTAAATATTTCAATAAAACAACATGATTTCTCTATTGATTAGCAACTGTGAATGAAACTTAATATTTTATGATGTCATATACGTTTAGAAAGTAACATACTGGTAGATATTCCGGCAGTAAGTATTTGGCTTAGTGCGTATCTGCAATTTGCCTCAAGTATGTCTAGGTGAAACGGTGTTGGGACAGCTGCCGCAAAGTATTTGGGAAATGTCGTAAATGACCGAAAATTCCACCAAAGTTTGCTTTCTCAAGTGTTAAGGATGAAAACACGCACATTACAAATCTCATTTACGATTACGTTATCATTTTCCTGGTACTGATTTTCCTGTGGCACTAACAAAGAACTGTGTCTTTGCATTTAGTTTTCCACACGTTTTGCGAGAGCTTGATGTAGCGATGCCTGCTAAAAAATTTTGTGAACTTGGATAGCCCTAGATGTAAGAATCAAATAACCTACCAGTTGAGACAGATGTCACAATTTTGATTAGCGTCTCATATACAATACCGAGTCGTATTTGTCAGCTCTTTTCCGAGAGCTTATACGTTTCTTACGCAATTGAACAGAAAAAAATTAAAATCAAATTTACTACTTTTCCATTTTCATGATATTGGGCATTCTGCCTTTTATTTTTCACGTTGCATATATTGCATGACNCAAATTTACTACTTTTCCATTTTCATGATATTGGGCATTCTGCCTTTTATTTTTCACGTTGCATATATTGCATGACGTAATATCATATTTCTTGTACAGTCTATGAAATGACAACGATTGCACTATTTATTTCATCTCAGCCAAACCAAGGAGCAAAGAACGAACTTTGGTAACTTACCAGCCGCCATTTTTAAGCATTGCAATGGGCAGGAAAAAAAATACAAATAACGCAGCTTTATATGCGTCGTTACATTAGCATATTAGCAATAGTATATGAAGCTGGTGTATGTATGTAATTAAAACAAAACTTACGAATCATTGTCATTACTCAGTAAAAAAAAATATAAAAAAATTTAATTCAAATTCTTAACTTCTAATATTTGTGTCAGTTAATGTACTCATGCATTTCGATAAATTTGGGTGTGCCTGACCTCATCGTAAAGATGACAGCTCTAACGTTTAGTTGCAATTTATTTAACCAAGTGAAAAATAATCATTCATTATTTTCGCTACTCCATCTGTCCTTGTCTCTTATGTTGATTCGTATTTCCAAACGCCTGCAACCACTCAACATATTAATTAATAAATATACATTATATTCTTCCAGGCGTATCGTCAGTGTATGCTCATTATGTATTTATTTTTGTCTAAGCGAAGTTATCACCATTTCTTTAACAACGTGCGCTATTTTGTCTTATTGACCCACGTTTACGGTCTACACGTAATTGAGATGCAAGTGTGCAATATTCTGTACTTAAGAATAGTGACTTAGAAGTATAATTCGTAAATAACAAAGTTGTGTTCGGCAAAAAAAAATACTAGGTAAAGTGATTTCTTGTAGACCAGTTTCCAAGTAAGCCTTTGTAACACAACACAACTACATCTGCTTAGTGGTGTAACTCATATTTCCGAATGGAAAATATATGTCGCCTTCAAAATTGCTAGAAAAGTACTTTGTCGTTCTCACGGAATAAATTAATAGTGCATCGAAACAACTATATTAAAAAAAATTTAAGTATATTAAAAAACGAAAAATTAACTGGTTTATCATTAAAATAATACTTACCTAGCTTTTAACAGTTAATCGGGTAATGGATAAATTTTTGGCCACTTAAGAAGGTTTTTTTCTGGTTTTCTGCATCTAAGAATAAGAAACTGAATTCATAGCAAAATATTTATACACTTTTTATACATTCTGACAAGAAAAATTAATGAACACGCCATGGCAAAAACGTAGGGCCGATTCTTTGGATTCGTGCTGGCGATTGTTGAAGGAACTCGCTATGCTGGGGAAGTCATGAACAAAACAAAACGTCGATATGAGCGTGTGTTCTGCATTCGATGGTTCTCGAGATACTACGAGCTCATATCATTGTGTCTGCTGTTGATATTCGAAATAACATGTTTTTGTGTGTGTGTGTGTNCTCGAGATACTACGAGCTCATATCATTGTGTCTGCTGTTGATATTCGAAATAACATGTTTTTGTGTGTGTGTGTGTGTGGTAGGTATGAACATGGTGTGTGTATTGCTACTCCTATTTCACTGTTGACACGACATCACGGGNTGTGTGTGTGTGTGGTAGGTATGAACATGGTGTGTGTATTGCTACTCCTATTTCACTGTTGACACGACATCACGGGCACCAAACACTTGATAGACCAATAGTGCTGAAACTTATTACAACAACAGTTACGTGTATTATGAGGACGTCCAGTTGGACCTGATACACAGCATTCTGTTGATGAGGTGCCACCACATTTCAGTAGGGTAGCCAGAGCCTATCTGGATGAGCACACGTGAAGGGACAGGCGTGCAACCCTTTCTCAAATTGGCTAATATTTCAATGCTCGGGCATAAAAAAGTGCCAGCGTGCGAACTATTCAAAGGACCATCATTGATACGGGTTTTCGGAACCCAAGGCCCACTCGTGTACCGTTGTTGACTGCACGACACAAAGCTTTACGCCTCGCCTGGACCCGCCAACACCACCATTGGACTGTTGACGACTGGAAACACGTTGCCTGGTCTGATGAGTCTCGTTTCCAATTGTATCGGGTGGATGGACGTGTACGGGCATGGAGACATCCTCATGAATCCATGGAACCTACATGTCAACAGGGGGCTGTTCAAGCTGGTGGAGGCTCTGTCATGGTATGGGGTGTGTGTATTTGGCATGAAATGGGACTCCTGATACGTCTAGAGACGACTCTGACAGGTGACAGATACGTAAGCATCCTGTCCGATCACCTGCACCCATTCATGTTCATTGTGCATTCCGACGGACGTGGACAATTCTAGCAGGACAATGAGACCCCCCACACGTCGAGAGTTGCTACCGAGTGGATCCAGGAACACTCTTCTGACTTTAGACACTTCCATTGGCCACCTAAATCACTAGACATGAACATTATTGAGCATATCTGGGACGCCTTGCAACATGCTGTTCAGAAGCGATCTCCACCACCTAGCACTCCTATGGATTTGTGGACTGCCCTGGAGGATTCATGGTGTGAATTGCCTCCTGTATATCTTCAGACATTAGTGGAGTCCATGTCATGTCGTCNTGCCACGTCATCTTGCGGCACTTCTGCGTGCTCGGGGGGGGGGGGGGGGGCTACACGATATTAGGCAGGTGTACCAGTTTCTTTGGCTCCTCGGTGTATGTTAACAAGTAACAGCAAGCTTTGCTGACCGCTCAAGACGTCATGATATAGCCTCGCTTGTTCAAGCAGGTAAATCAATATCTGACCCCAAGTTAGTTTTTTTAATAACCGCTTTTTTACCCTTCCCGTTTCATGCTAGGATACTAATCAGAGGACGACTCGCATGTTCTGAATGAAAGCGACATAGCAATGGCTTACACGGTATGCGATCCTGGAACCTACTTTTCCGGAGTTCCCGTAGCGGCAAATAGGCCACGGAGTTTGCCATTCCGAATTTAATTAACCATGTATTTTACATCACATATTAAGATCAAATGTTCTCTCTTTTACATCAACATTTCAGAGCTCATAAAATGACTGAATTAACACTTAGAGCAGCTACTGAAGGAAACCAATCTCGCCGAGGAAAGAGATAATACCGCCAGATTTTTTTCTAAGGTCTTAGTGGTGAAACGTCCACCATTTGTATAATATTGAACATCAGTTTTGAGATCTCCTGCGGCATAAAAGAAAGACCTGCAGGAGACGTAAGTAAGTAGGTATTTCGTTATTTCATACCGTATGGCTTGTACGGTATAAACCGTTTTTAATTCAAAGCGCTGGTATTTTTAAGCTACACGGTGGTTAAAGCATTGTTGATTTTCCACGTTCAATTTGTGTTCGAACACTGTCATGGTTTAAAGTACCAAACAAGCCGACTAATTAGTTTCAGGGCCCTACTGTATTGATTGTTTCCCCATGACTATAAGCTGTTCACCGTTACTTAAGCAAATTCTAAACCCACCTGAACCCCGACCCCCCTTTTTGGTTACCACCATTCACTAATCCCAGAAATGGTTTCAGGGTTCGCCAATCGGTTAGTTCTACGCCTTCTGATTTCACTAAGCGTACTTACGTATAGCTTAGGCGTAATGAAATAATGCGAAATGTGTTTAAGCATGAGAACTAATAACTTTAGTATGTTTATAATTTATTACAAACAATGTGCTGACAATATTTACTATTTTCCAGATTTATATATTACTTGTGACGAGAACCAGCATTCTTGGTATGTTTACTACAGTTCTCCACTCGGTTGAATCCGACCTTATTATATCGATGCTTCCTATACCCAAGTTTGGTCGACGAAACTCCTTTTCGCTTCGCTGATTTGGACCATACCCCAGTACACCATATGCCTCTTGTAGCCGTTGATCTGGATCCAGGATGTGATCCTTGTTGCCAGCTGCCGATGATTGTTGAGCGCATCGCACCCGCGACCAGCCTCATACCTACAAAATTACCAGCTAACCGCAGTCAAATGTTCTCAATTTGTTTGCGATTCCTCCAGCGTTGTAAGGTTCCTTCCATTTAATTTATACAATAGTCCTTACGAAAAGTTTACTTGAGAAGTCTATCATGCTTTTACTGAATAAATTATTAAATAACAAAAAATTTACTTCGCAACTTTAAGCTCCCCTTTCAAGTAACAGTTGGCACATCTGGCACTCATTACTAATTTCAATTCCTGCTGAAAGTAGCAAAAGGTTTAGTCCTCTCTCCATAGTTCTAAGCACGAACAAACCTGTAGCAATTCAGTGTATCACAATATATACAATTTGCAAGCAGGTTGTAGCGCGGATTAATTGCGGTGGCAATAGTATCATAGCTGATGATCTACCGCGCCCTTATAACAGCCAGCGATAAGTCTTGAAGAACTCTTCCGATGGTAACTAGCTGGTTCTGGCAGTGCCGAACCTCACTCGTTGCTTGCCTGTCGGCCTCTGCCCCTCTCTGGTACGACTCTTCCCCAGGCGTAAAAACAACTGCGCAGTAGCACGCCCGCACTAGTTGCAACACGCAAAAAAAGTTTTTTTTACCTTGTGTGAAAAGTCCTAAGTCTCCGATAATTTCCAACTTCCAAAAACCACTTTTTTGCTATGAAATTCGACGAATTTGGTGTCAATAGGTCGGAAAACAACCCAACAAGCTCCCGAACCTGACACCGAGTCCGACATTCCACTGCAAAAATAAAATATTAAACACTGTTCCCCTTTTCCGGCTGTCTCAGGATACCTTGAAGCGAGTATATATGAACTCCCTAGAACCCCCTTGTTTGCCCCTTTACTTTTCTTCCATATCAACCACAGCTGATGAGTCTATACTCCGATCGTACGTAACTTTTTTTTTCTGTCTTAAACATATATAGTCAACACCTAATTAAACCCGAGTACATATGTAGTTCTTTTCATAGGCATTTTCCATCATGCAATACACCTCCCATGGGTTGCCCTTATTGCAGCAACGATTTACCCCGATTGCAAACAACTTCAGCGCTCCAATGTTTTTATTGGCACTAGTCCTTATTCTTGACCGCTCACTTACTATACTTTTTTCTGTTTCCGCACATAAAATGCCACCCAATTCAGGACAGATCACCAATATACAGCGCCAGTGCCAGTGCCCGCCACCTAACTTTTGTCTCATTACAATACAGTTTACATGCATGATAATATCATACAATAAACATGTTATTACTATTACCTATACACAACTTATATCTAACAGTATAAACAGTAACAGTATAACAGTTCATATCAGGCAACACCTAAATGACAAAACCTTCCTCCCAACAGAATCATAGTGTTAAAATCTTGTAAGATATACTAATTTTGATAAGTCTTTATATCTATAAATGGTTCAATTTGACTCAAATGCGCCCTTTAAATTTTTTATCGATTTTTACAATCTATCTGGCATACTGTAACAGGAGTTAACATTGTACTGATACAATACGGGCCTTCATAAGACAGTAACTATTCTTAACAAAAATTTTTGCTTCACTTTGGCGTTTATTGTATTTTACAGTCATCTTATGTCTTGCTTTAATCAAAGCCTTATGTGTTTCACTCCAAATTTCTTCTAATTCTTTAGGCTAGAAGTGGCCAAAGCTTAAGTTTTAATTTCCCATAAACTGACCAAAGGAAGAAGTAAGTATCTCCCCACTAATACCAGACTCGGTGACATCCCCGTAGCTGAATGTGGAACTGAGTTAAGAGCTATATTTAGAAAAGATAACTCTTCGTCCCATTTCCTGTGATTTTCTCGATGGAAGATTGTTAGGGTAGCTTTCATATACATATTTATTCTTTCAACTAGATTTGGGCAGGGATAGCAGGGGCTTGTAAATATTTGTTTGATACCCAACAAAATCTCATATCTTTTAATACCTTTGAATCAAAGTACGGTGCATTATCTGATACGAATTGGCCAGGAGCCCCAAACACTTTCCAAACCTTTTCCTCTAAACAAAATGTTATGGTATGAGCTTTCGTGTCTCTCAAAGGAAACATTAGTACGAACCGTGTAAATGCATAAACTAATATCAGTAAGCATATATTCCCTTTTAAAGATCTTAACAACGGCACAAATATTACCATAGTTTTTTTCCCCATGGTCTATTTGGTGTTTGAACTAAGTGCAACAATATTTTGGTATTTGTCTGCTGTTAAGCCATCTGACAATCTTTACATCGACTCACGTGTTTCACCATGTCTTCCCATAAATTTCGCCAATAGAAATCGTTTCAGATTTTCAACTTTTTTTTTGCACTACCCATGTGACTCCCTATCGGTGAGCCGTTATAATAATGCAAAATCATTGCCCTCACAGCACTTGCAAATACCTCTCTTTTCCTTTCATTAGATCCTATGTAATACAAAATATTTTTGAGAATTTTGAACTTCTGGTCCGGCCTTATATAACTTCCACCTTCAATTCTCTACAACATACATCTTCTTCTTGCCATTTACTGAAGTGAGTGAAACATTCGGGAATGAACTGTAACACATGCCATTGTTCAGCCTCATCTACCCTGATCTACGCATCTGCTCTTTATTTATTACTAACTCCTGATCGTCATACATTCAGGATAATATATCCGCTATTACATTATCGCATACTTTTATATGTTTAATTTGAAACTTGAACTTTGTTAACCTCATTATCCACCTACCTATTATAACCAATTGTATAGGATGCGCAAACAGCCATGTCAGGACTTTATTGTCAGTACAAAGAGTGGATTCATCATATTCGAGATACGTCTAAAATATCTCCACCCCGAATATGCAGGGTGAGGCTTCTTTCTCGTATACACTGAATTTACATACATTTTCAGTAAATTTCCTACTAGCGAACGCAATTGGCCTTAAACTTTCCTCATGCTCTTGCAGCAGAACTGCCCCTTAATGCTAAGCTCGAAGCATAAACTTGTAGTGTAAACTTTTTATTATAGTCAGCCAAGATGAGTATAGGAGGATGAGAAATCATATATTTTAACTTGTAAAAATTTACTTCTTGTTTCTCCATTCGTCATGTGAAATTTAATTCTTTTTTCTTCAATTGGTTTATCGGCGCACATATCTCGGCATAATTTTTCATAAATAACAGTTCTTATCAGGTGACACCAGAGTGTCACAAACCTTTTAGGAAAATATCACTGCCCTGTCTGTATATATTATTGGGCCACTCTGTCTGACAAGCACCCAGTAAAGTTGGCAATGGCGGAGGGAAAGTAATACAAAGTTTTAAGGTTAAATTAAAAGCGTTAGGTAAACGTTTGAGGATACCGAAATTATTTATTACCTTTTTGTTTTTCTAATGCATATAACTGTAAGAATGAACAAATGTGCAAAATATTGACTTTTCTAAAAATTTCAAAATTTTACTTGACTGGCATATGAATAAACTGATGATGCCAAATGCAACGTTAATTTTACATATGACGTAAGAATACACAATGTGAACAGAAGTAGATCTTGAGCAGGGCTTTCAAAAGTCCTCATTTTATCGTGAATGGCCTTTACAAAACTGTTACTTATGGTAGAGCCCGGACAACACAGGTCAAAATAATTCTCGGTTAAACGGGGTGCAGTGGTGCACCAACGATGGGTCTGCCAAGCGACCCACGGTTGATCCTCGCGTGATGGCCTCGACGCGTGCAGGACGTCGAAGGAATACCTGTAATGGCTTCCGAGGAAACGGCGCAGCAAGAAGTGGCTCTCGCTCCTCGGGGAGCGTCTCATGTCCTTCCCGGGGCTACGCGTGTGTAACCCACGTGTTCAAGCTTTCCGGGAGGGAGGGGAGGCATGTCCGCCTTTCGCATTTCCTGCGCCCCGTCAAGGCTCGCCGTCGCACGCAACCTGCTTACTATACAGCGTGTTCCACGTGCTACACAGAGCGTATCTGCGTGCCGTTCTGCCGACACAGTCAATTATTTGACCGAGGTTTTAGTAAGATCGATACCTGAGAAAACCACAGACTAAAGATAAGGTTAACCGAATTTCTTCTTATGAGCATGTCCCCAAAATTAACTCACCCGTGGTCAATAGAGCTGTCTTAGTCACACAGTCAACAATGACGAATGAGCTGTTTTAATTTGAACGTTCTACAAACCAATGCTTTTATATTAGTAAAATACTTTGACTAACTAAAATAAACTCTATGTGCATTAAAATTAGTTTAGAAGAATTGTACGAACATCTCAATGCACTTGCTTGCATAAACAGTGTTCTAATCTCAAATCATATCCACGTTGCTTTAATAGTGCTATTGGGAAGCCTTCAGCCACACAGTTCGAATGCGGAATCAATGATAGATAAATTCCTTCTGAATGCATTAATTTCAAAGATCACTGTTTTAAATTGTATATATATATGTATATATATATATACATATATATAATAAACGCATATTTTTCGAAAAATACTGCCATAAAAATAATTTCTTTTAAAATATTAATAATTTTTGCCAAAATTAAATTTTAATGATAAATTCTAGCAAAAAAATTATGAACACAAAATTTGGCATTATTTCTTAGTGTGCCAGTATNATCATATCCACGTTGCTTTAATAGTGCTATTGGGAAGCCTTCAGCCACACAGTTCGAATGCGGAATCAATGATAGATAAATTCCTTCTGAATGCATTAATTTCAAAGATCACTGTTTTAAATTGTATATATATATATATGTATATATATATATATATATATATATATACATATATATAATAAACGCATATTTTTCGAAAAATACTGCCATAAAAATAATTTCTTTTAATATATTAATAATTTTTGCCAAAATTAAATTTTAATGATAAATTCTAGCAAAAAAATTATGAACATAAAATTTGGCATTATTTCTTAGTGTGCCAGTGTTCCTTAAGAAACGTCACACATAATAATTTTTGTTTGAAAAAGTTATCTTAAAAATGCATTGAGAAGGACTTTCTTTGACATTTAATTCCCATTCTCACTCTGTGGGGTCAGACTAAGTAGGCAGCGCTCTCAGTTCCCCTGAGCATTTAATCCGTCGTAAGCATTTTTCAGCACATATAATATTGAATTATTGATCAGTAGCTCGAATTACATCATTCATCGTGCTTTTGAATAAAAAATTTTCAGATATCGTAAAAAATCTAATTCAGTGTTATAAAAAGGAGGAAACAGTTGCAGAAAAGCATTAGCAGTATTCCGAAGTTACCATGTTGTAATCTTGACTGCATTAAAACTGTGCTGTTAAAGAGTCGTGTCCTTTCACTTCCTCCCCTCTTACGATATTACAAATTTTTTTGTACTACTTGTTAAAAGCTTCTTCCTGTAAAAATTAATCGTCCATACGATAATTTTGTAGATTGTACTATATTATTCGCAGATTGTACTTTTTTATGTTGTTACAATTACTCATAAAACAAGCAGAATTGTATGTACTGTAGCAGGGCGCAAAATGCTAATTGAATTTTTTTAAGTTAACAACTTTTCGTAATCAGGGGGAAAAAAGGAAGCTTAAAAACTTATTGTTTATTTTACGTGGCTTCTTAAGGCTGGCATAAGGAGTAATACAAATACATTTCGTGGTGAAGTAACAAATTATAAAATACTGAAACAATAACCTACAGTAATTTTGTCCAAACATTAAAATTTCTCTCTAAATTAACTGGCCAGGTGAACCAACGGACCAAGTGACACATGTACATAAGTAATTGGCCAACCTACGCAGTTTGGTTGGTTGAGCAGACGGATCATTAAGGTTAAATCCTTTGGAAATCATTGACTTGTGTGTCGTTTATATGTATAGATTTAGGTTTATTTGAGCGTTTAAGTGCCTCCTTAATTATCCTACTACCGTCAAGAGTATTAAAGTAATTATAAGTGCGTCACTGATGACATTCTTTTCCAGTTTTTTTTCGCTTGTACATACGCCAAATTAGCCAACATCCCAAATTTATTCTGAAGCTATCATAACTCACAGCACATGTAGTTTCCTAATTTATCTAGGCCTATAAGTACGACTATTTGGTTTTATTCTTAGAATATGTACAGTCGTATTATTTACAAAACTTAAAAATGTTAGAAAATACTTTTTGAATAGTATATTCGCTGGCTTTTAAATCTTCTCAGTTTACTGTGGTTGATGATGGGCAATGTACTCTAACTTCCTCGTTACATTTACTCCTTTTTATTTAGTGCAAATTGTGAAAAGAACGCAAAACTTATGAAACTGATTTAGTCAGCGACTTGCCAAATAACACGGCATATATATATTTTCGGCTAAAATAACAAATTTTCCGTGTGCATAATTGCTCAATATTTTTACATATTTTATGACAAACAGTTTTTTTAAGCTGGAGATTACGACTCCCACTTAGCTGACTAATTAAATCAAATTTTAACATTAGACGGAATAGAGGAGATCGGTAACAAGGGTGATTGTGTAGAACCGAATTTGTGCGTTTTGTATTCAGATTGTGACATNACGGAATAGAGGAGATCGGTAACAAGGGTGATTGTGTAGAACCGAATTTGTGCGTTTTGTATTCAGATTGTGACATACGCCTGACTTATGTGACTTGGTAAAACAACTCACAACATAAATTTGATTGGCTTCGGACTGGTAAAATAAATTATTTGTTTTCATTACATTTAGTGGACTACATGTAATAGGTTGGATTTTAAGAAGTAGCACTTTACAGATCCGCAGAAACAACCTGTATAAAACACTCATACGTGCAGTCGAGCGGAATTGATCTCGGGTCCTTCTAAATGTGAATTAGGTATGCTGTTGCAGCGATACTTATGAAAACATGTATGGATGTACTTGCTTGCATGGTAATGATAAAAGTATATTGAGTTTTCCAGTACGAAATAATGCTGAAAGCTGGTTTACCTTACGGCATGCATATATCAAAACATATTACTTAGTTACTTTTCAATTCGTTGACCGCATGTACATACAATATTTGTTATGTAGTTCTTCGAATGAAGATAAAAAACCGCATTAATATAGATGATTTGGGGAATAAATTTGAGTACAAAAATATTTATTTTCACGTTTAAAATTTATATTTCCTGAAACATCAATTAAATAACAAGCTATTTACCACTTGACAATTTGCTTCACTACCGCTTTATGACAAAGACATGTTGTCCACAAATTCATGCATAAAAATTTTAATAATTATAAACGTGGCTCACGTATCAAGATAAAAGTTTGTTTGCCGTAATTTATAACGTTTATTTTAAGAACACAGAATATTATTTATTTTGTATCCCAGAGTTACTTGACGTAAATATATTTCATGGGAAGGAACACTTTGCTTAACTCTTCTATGTTTACATAGAAATCTATTTTTATTGAGAGTCTGTTGCCTCATCCTTGATAGTTCTGTTTGCGAATTCTTCCATTATGTGAACGAGAGCCATGTGCTTAGTGATATTAAAATTTTTTTCATTTCTTTGACGACTCTCAGAGAGTCTAAGGTATATCAGTAACTGCCTCTTCTTTCTTTAGGACAATAATCGTTACTGCATATTTTTCTTGGTATTCAAAACCTTTATTTTAATGCATTAAATTTTGCCACTCCAGGGCTCTAGTCAGAAGTTTAATAATAAAATTTAAGAGGAGAAACCCTAACTGCTTAGTATATAAAATTCTATTCTAGGCTATAAAACGTTTTACAAATAAACACTCGTGTTCTTGTTACGTTACACCATTCAACTCAAAACCCGTGTTCTTTTATTATGTTGTTCGCTGTTGTTTATACTCGTAGCCACTGCGATATATGTCCGCGCCATGTGTAGCCATTGTTAACAACGGTTTGAGATGTTGCCTTTTATTTTAATGTAATAAATTATTTGCCAAGGGAAGAGGGTCATTGACCTGCTTTGAATGGGTTTGCACTCTATCGCAATATTGAAAAAGCTAACTAAAAAGAATAAAAAGCGAGAAAGTATAAAAAATATTTCCTTTTTTGTTATATATTTACAGATGTAAATAGTAATTTGTAGTGGATCAGAATACATATTATTTGTGTAATATGAAATCACATATAATAAAAAATACATTTTTACCAACAATTTCGAACAAATATCTGACCACAGCGATTGTACTTAAATCATGTCCATCGCTACTTGTTATTCAGTAATGGTTTTTTGTATACTGATTTAAATACGTTCTTGGGAAACAATTTGCGCGTATGTACATAACTGACGCTCTGTTGCCAGTCAGTGCTTATGTGCTTCTGAATTGAAAATCATCGAGTTCCTCGCCAACATTTATCCCCCATAATTTTTTCTTTTATATAAATTTTTTTGTAACTATTTTACTGGATTTTTAGTTATTCGCGTATCTTCGGTTTAAGCAAAGTATGTCCACGACTGTGTTCCTTACTGATTGTTCTCAAGTTAATTTAAAAAGAAAATGACACGAAGCCTGAATTTTTAGTGTAAACTCCAAATGTAAAGGGCTCGTTGGGCTTAGCCCTCTTGTATGTATATTATGAATTTAATAATTCAAAATAAAAATTATAATCTAGTACATGGCATATCTAAATCTGTAATAAAAGTAATAAGTGTTCAATTTTTCTGCATACTTGGTGGTACAATATTCTCCAGCATGACTCAGCTATATCGTCAACCAAAATTGCAAAAATGGTTACTAGACATCGGCTTCCCGAAATATCATTGTTCGTTAATTTCAAGTCTATTTTCCTTGTACAGTTATTTCCCTAACAGATTTGTCTCAACATTTGATAAAATCTAAGTTAACTATCCTTACACAAAAAAAAAATGGGATTGAGGGGCATGCACAACTGGCAATTGAACAGCAATGCAGTTTGTTTGAAATACGCGTTTTTTTACGAAAGTGTTAAACCCAAACTTGCGTCCAATGTGCTAACCTAGGAAAAGAACACAGACTTCAGGCTTCAGACGAGGCCTGTCGAGTGCTTCCAAGACGTCACGCACGTTAGAAACGCCATTTCAGAACACTCAAACACAGCTGANAGACGAGGCCTGTCGAGTGCTTCCAAGACGTCACGCACGTTAGAAACGCCATTTCAGAACACTCAAACACAGCTGGAAACGGCTTTTTCAGGGCGTTTTATCTCAAAATAGAGGAGTCAGGTACACACAGAAGTACTCAAGGGCTTGGCAGTGAACAGTGCTACAGACTTTCCATTAAAAAAATGTTCGGGTGACCGCAGTTGCACGCAGCACGACGAGAACACCGCATGCCAGTTCAGAGCCTTGCGCGTAGCGGCAATGGCGTACTTCGTTCTCGTGGCATTCTCTCCCGATAACTCCCTCAATGCTCAGCCTCAAACGCGGAAAACAGGTTGGCGGCAGACTTCAAGCACTTCGTTTTCTCGTGAATGCTATTGCGAATAATGATGAACGTGAAAAAAAGTTTCGAACTTCATTCCTTAAAGTTTTTCGCGATCCTATTAAAAATTCAAATGCTCGCAGTTTCACTGACACAAAAATGATTTTGAATTTATATATATTTGCATTTTTGAATTTATTATTTAATTTTTAACACATTTCAGTTTGTACACATAATCTATGCTGCATGCTTGAGAACTAAATACAAGTTTTTAATCATTTAATTCAATAAAGTTTCTTGTTTCCTTTTATTTAAAGGTGGGGTATTGAATTGTTACGGTCGTACGTTGAAAAAATTAGCTGACTACAGAGTTTCAAAATTCAGTCCGGATATAATTTGGGGGCTTAGAATTCCACCTGGAATCACTCAGAAGAAGCTACTTAAACTAACCGAGTAAAAATATAATTTTGCGAAATCTCTTTGTATGCATTAGGAAATCACAGAAAACCTCAACCTGTTCTTTCGTTACCGAGGCAACAACCTCTGCAACGCTGTATAGCAAAGGACGTCGTAACGTGAGGGTAAAAAGGTGTCACGATGCTTGGTCTAAGTGTCACGAACGCATACGGTTGGCCCTTCTTGCGACGGTGGCGCCACCACGCGCATCGTTTTTGGATTGGCTCCTCTGTAAGGCGGCCTGCTCCTTGGCCGACTCGGTTCCTCTCCTGTTTTCTTTCCTCATTCCCCTTGTTGTACGTCAGCTTATTTTAATACATGAGCTAGTTTATATAAGTTGCTACACGTCTTGTGCAGCATGCTTTCTACGCCTGTGAAGAAGATTATCGGGTTGATGCCTGCTATAGCTAATTCAAATTGTAATATAAGCTAGAATTGTCAGTTTACCCGTCCTCGGATGAAGATGCTGTGAGACGCCGTTTAAATAATGAAGTTGCGTGAGCGGCTGATATTACTGGAGTTTGTAAAATGGTGAGTTGTGGTCGCAACTTTTCATTTGTGGGTCGGTTTATTGTTTTTTTAATCACTGCGTGGCTTAATATTGTGTTTGTCTTAGGCTTTGCAATGAGTAAAAATTTTTCTCAATTCTGGTTTTAGATGCCATAGTTTTTGCCTGCTGCCAATAGTTGCTACTGTGCTACCACGACTTAGGCGTTGGCCTTGTCTGTTGAAGTTTTCTATTTGTCGTCGTCGATTATTTTATTCGATGGAGCTGTGGCTAGGGTCTACGGACGCCTCCCTCGATTCACTATTTTAAAGTAATATTTTACTTCAGATCTTAACTCGTATTTCTAAATAAAGGAGGCTTTACTGGGTCTGAAACGCTGCCCTCCTTTAGTAAAATTGCTCCACTTCATACATTGAATTTACCCAGTCATCAAAGTAACTATTTGTATTTTTAAACGTTTTAATATTACTCTGCTCGTTTATTCGATTAAATATTTATTGTATATTTTGGAGTAACGTAATAGTTTTGGATCAGCAATTGCGCAGCAATTTAATCTTTTTGTATGAGTGTTTGAAGTATTTCTAGTTAACAAAGTTACTTTGTAATATTTTTTAAACGTTTTGATCTACTTGACTTGTTTATCAGTTGAATATTTATTGTACTTCTGAGCTACGCAATACTTTTAAAAGATCAATTCAAACTTTTTGTATGAGTATTTTAATCTTTATTTTTTGCATTGTGAGCCTTTGGCGTTTAGAATTTTACATGTCATATTTTTTTGCAAATGTTCAATGCAAATGTTTAATCCTCAGGTTCTGCTACCTTGTAAAATATACTGAAATTACAGAGCTTGAAAGTGACATCGTGTTTTGTATTACTGTGCTACCGTACTAGCAGGATCCCGCTCGGAAGTGTTGGTGATCGATTAGCGCGTGCTGGGCAAACGAAGAGTGCGCCCAGCACGAGCACACAAGACAGCAAACACTGCAGGTGTTTCAAGGTTATCTGATTATTAGTGATGGTATTCAGTCAATTTTGCGATGTATATGCGCGCCACACTCGGTATGCATCTTGGTTTGGCAGGAAAACGAGATTCTTAAACGATTAGCGAGTTGTTTGCATGTTGGTTACAGTTTGCGAGCACTTTAAAAGATACGAGAGCCCTTGATCTACCCTTAACAACTCGCATCCCGTTAACCTCTCATTGTACTTGTAAAAATTACGCACGCTTTACTTGGTTACGATAAGTGAGTTGCACTGCACCGGCAGATATAATTATTTTTAGGTAATGACTTACTCTGCTTGATTCACACAAATTTAGTGGTGGAAAATAATACAGAAAATTATTAATTTTACCTCAAATAACCGATGGATAATGTACGAATATATTTATCTGTTACTCGCTCGTCGTATCACAGTTTGATACAGCATAAGTATTGTATTTAAGGGCTATTTAATAAATATGTTAAAATAATATCGGCGAAATTAGGGATAGAACTAGTATCATAAATATTTCTATGTTTACGAGTATGATTTTTCTAGGAAAGGAACTTTCCACGAATTCGATGGAACTATCTGTAAAATCTTTAATTGATTTTCGTAGTTTGTGCTTCTAACAAAGTGTTATGGAGGAAAATAATAGGTTTAAGTTTCGTAGTGTTGTAATTGTGAGGAGTATAATATTAAAAGTTTAAAAAACATACATCAAAATACGACAAGCTTGCTTACCATAACCCTGCTATTAAAACCACACGACTACCAAGCACCTATTCTATAACAGCAGAATTTTCACTAAATCATATTTTCCATGTTTTCTATCACTATTCATATCTTTAATTATTGCCGTTTGTTTTTAAAATTTTTAAGTGTCAGTTTTATAATTTCACGTCACAAATAGAGGAAAAAATGCCTAGGCAGAATATATACAACAAATGGTGAATTATTTCATATTTTATAAGCACATTTATGTTTCATTTTCCGTTAGTACCAACTGTAGCACCATATATATTAATTTACAAATATTTTAAACAACACGTGTGCTATTCGGTGAATTCATTCCAGTTAAAACCTTGTCGCTAAAAGCTGATATCTGGAAAGTTGCTTTGTATTTTTAGTCTCGCACACAGGGCTCAGAAAATCATCGGACTCTCAAACGCCTCGTAAAAGAGGGACTCACAATCTTGGTTCATAAATTCAAGCTCGGTTTACATGATAATTAAGAAACCTTTAAGAGACACTCGCCTCTTATAAGCGAGGAGTTTGCGGGTCCGAAAACGAAATGTTTAAGAATGCCACCGTAGGTATCAGACGAATCTTTGTAAATATTCCAGCTTAAAGCTACAGGCTGTAGAATAAAAACAAAAAATTTCTGGAAGCGAATAAAAAGAAGATAATTTCATGTAGGGCCTATTTGTTTCTTAAAATATATAAATTTTAAATAAAAGCATAATAACACTATAATCAATTTATGTATCAACACTTTCTTATTGGTTTAAAAGAATACTGTCCAGTAATGGTAGTATGAGGCTATATGGGAAAAGGTGAGCGGATAACAAAGCACGTATTAAGTCGCTAGGAAACTTTAGTAAGAGAAGAAATACAATTGCACTTAAAGAATTTGCTCTCTGCTGGACTCAGCTCTACATTCAAAACTACAGCTGGTATTTAGTTTAACATAACCAAGCAGAGTCTTGTTCTCACCCAATGGCAAACGGCACACTCTCTAAGTCACACCGGGACTCGTCTTGCACCACGGGCGAGGGCTCGTACGCACACACTGGTCACTCCTGGGTGCCTCCTCGGGCAGGAGACCACACGTAGCGAAGGTCGTTGGCGCTGGCAGAGTACCAGACGCGGTCCCTTTCACGTGTCTACCTTGTATTGAAGCTGGTGGCCTAGCTCTACCAACGTGACGGCTTCGTTGCTGACTAAATAAAGAGCCACTATCAAACATTGCCTGCTTCTACTCTCCAATGGGGTGGCGAATTTGCTGTATGGCCCGGAGATATGGTTAAAAATTAAACAGAATTNGCGCGGAGATATGGTTAAAAATAAAACAGAATTATATATGCCTAATACCGGTATCTACATACACAATTATAAACACAATTAAGCTAAGATTGACGTGATAATGACTACAGAATTTGTATTTTTTATTTTAAAAATCTCAGCGGCATCTTAATAACATATGGTTAGTTTGATTTTGTGTAAATTGCAATTTTAACTGTGACGTGTGGTGTAAACACACACATATATATATAAAGGGAGAGAGGGAGAGAGAGAGAGAGAGAGAGAGAGAGAGAGGTGACAAAAGTCATGGGATAGCAATATTCAAATATACAGATGGCAGTAGTATCGCGTACAAAATGTATAAATGGGCAGTGCATTGGTTGGGCTTTTATTTGTAGTCAAGTAATTCATGCGAAAAGATTTCTGACGTGATTATGGCCGCAAGACGGGAATTAAGAGACTTGAACGCGGAATGGTAGTTGGAGCGAGAGGCATGGGACATTCCATTCCGGAAATGGTTAGGGAATTCAACATTCCGAGATCCACAGTGTCAGGAATGTGCCAAGAATACCTCATTTCAGGCATAACCTCCCACCATGGACAACGCAGTGGCCGACCGCCTGCACTTAATGANAGACGAGGCCTGTCGAGTGCTTCCAAGACGTCACGCACGTTAGAAACGCCATTTCAGAACACTCAAACACAGCTGAAAACGGCTTTTTCAGGGCGTTTTATCTCAAAATAGAGGAGTCAGGTACACACAGAAGTATTCAAGGGCTTGGCAGTGAACAGTGCTACAGACTCTCCATTAAAAAAATGTTCGGGTCACCGCAGCTGCACGCAGCACGACGAGAACACCGCATGCCAGTTCAGAGCCTTGCACGTAGCGGCAATGGCGTACTTCGTTCGCGTGGCATTCTCTCCCGATAACTCCCTCAATGCTCAGCCTCAAACGCGGAAAACAGGTTGGCGGCAGACTTGAAGCACTTCGTTTTCTCGTGAATGCTATTGCGAATAATGATGAACGTGAAAAAAAGTTTCGAACTTGATTCCTTAAAGTTTTTCGCGATCGTATTAAAAATTTAAATGCTCGCAGTTTTACTGACACAAAAATGATTTTGAATTGATATATATTTGCATTTTTTTTATTTATTATTTAATTTTTAACACATTTCAGTTTGTACACATAACCTATGCTGCATGCTTGAGAACTAAATACAAGTTTTTAATCATTTAATTCAATAAAATTTCTTGTTTCCTTTTATTTAAAGGTAGGGAATTGAATTGTTACGGTCGTACGTTGAAAAAATTAGCAGACTACAGAGTTTCAAAATTCAGTCCCGATATAATTTGTTGGCTTAGAATTCCACCTGGAGTCACTCAGAAGAAGCTATTTAAACTAACCGAGTGAAAATATAATTTTGCGAAATCTCTTTGTATGCATTAGGAAATCACAGAAAACCTCAACCTGTTCTTTCGTTACCGAGGCAACAACCTCTGCAACGCTGTATAGCAAAGGACGTCATAACGTGAGGGTAAAAAGGTGTCACGATGCTTGGTCTAAGTGTCACGAACGCATACGGTTGGCCCTTCTTGCGACGGTGGCGCCACCACGCGCATCGTTTTTGGATTGGCTCCTCTGTAAGGCGGCCTGCTACTTGGCCGACTCGGTTCCTCTCCTGTTTTCTTTCCTCATTCCCCTTTTTGTACGTCAGCTTCTTTTAATACATGAGCTTGTTTATATAAGTTGCTACACGTCTTGTGCAGCATGCTTTCTACGCCTGTGAAGAAGATTATCGGGTTGATGCCTGCTATAGCTAATTCAAATTGTAATATAAGCTAGAATTGTCAGTTTACCCGTCCTCGGATGAAGATGCTGTGAGACGCCGTTTAAATAATGAAGTTGCGTGAGCGGCTGATATTACTGGAGTTTGTAAAACGGTGAGTCGTGGTCGCAACTTTTCATTTGTGGGTCGGTTTATTGTTTTTTTAATCACTGCGTGGCTTAGTATTGTGTATGTCTTGGGCTTTGCAATGAGTAAAAATTTTTCTCAATTCTGGTTTTAGATGCCATAGTTTTTGCCTGCTGCCAATAGTTGCTNGGCTTTGCAATGAGTAAAAATTTTTCTCAATTCTGGTTTTAGATGCCATAGTTTTTGCCTGCTGCCAATAGTTGCTACTGTGCTACCACGACTTAGGCGTTGGCCTTGTCTGTTGAAGTTTTCTATTTGTCGTCGTCGATTATTTTATTCGATGGAGCTGTGGCTAGGGTCTACGGACGCCTCCCTCGATTCACTATTTTAAAGTAATATTTTACTTCAGATCTTAACTCGTATTTCTAAATAAAGGAGGCTTTACTGGGTCTGAAACGCTGCCCTCCTTTAGTAAAATTGCTCCACTTCATACATTGAATTTACCCAGTCATCAAAGTAACTATTTGTATTTTTAAACGTTTTAATATTACTCTGCTCGTTTATTCGATTAAATATTTATTGTATATTTTGGAGTAACGTAATAGTTTTGGATCAGCAATTGCGCAGCAATTTAATCTTTTTGTATGAGTGTTTGAAGTATTTCTAGTTAACAAAGTTACTTTGTAATATTTTTTAAACGTTTTGATCTACTTGACTTGTTTATCAGTTGAATATTTATTGTACTTCTGAGCTACGCAATACTTTTGNTTTTAAACGTTTTGATCTACTTGACTTGTTTATCAGTTGAATATTTATTGTACTTCTGAGCTACGCAATACTTTTGAAAGATCAATTCAAACTTTTTGTATGAGTATTTTAATCTTTATTTTTTGCATTGTGAGCCTTTGGCGTTTAGAATTTTACATGTCATATTTTTTTGTAAATGTTCAATGCAAATGTTTAATCCTGAGGTTCTGCAACCTTGTAAAATATTCTGAAATTACAGAGCTTGAAAGTGACATCGTGTTTTGTATTATTGTGCTACGGCACTAGGAGCANCTTGTAAAATATTCTGAAATTACAGAGCTTGAAAGTGACATCGTGTTTTGTATTATTGTGCTACGGCACTAGGAGCATCCCGCTCGGAAGTGTTGGTGATCGATTAGCGCGTGCTGGGCAAACGAAGAGTGCGCCCAGCACGAGCACACAAGACAGCAAACACTGCAGGTGTTTCAAGGTTATCTGAATAGTAGTGCTGGTATTCAGTCAATTTTGCGATGTATATGCGCGCCACACTCGGTATGCATCTTGGTTTGGCAGGAAAACGAGATTNTGGTATTCAGTCAATTTTGCGATGTATATGCGCGCCACACTCGGTATGCATCTTGGTTTGGCAGGAAAACGAGATTCTTAAACGATTAGCGAGTTGTTTGCATGTTGGTTACAGTTTGCGAGCACTTTAAAAGATACGAGAGCCCTTGATCTACCCTTAACAACTCGCATCCCGTTAACCTCTCCTTGTACTTGTAAAAATTACGCACGCTTTACTTGGTTACGATAAGTGAGTTGCACTGCACCGGCAGATATAATTATTTTTAGGTAATGACTTACTCTGCTTGATTCACACAAATTTAGTGGTGGAAAATAATACAGAAAATTATTAATTTTACCTCAAATAACCGATGGATAATGTACGAAANACACAAATTTAGTGGTGGAAAATAATACAGAAAATTATTAATTTTACCTCAAATAACCGATGGATAATGTACGAAAATATTTATCTGTTACTCGCTCGTCGTATCACAGTTTGATACAGCATAAGTATTGTATTTAAGGGCTATTTAATAATNATATTTATCTGTTACTCGCTCGTCGTATCACAGTTTGATACAGCATAAGTATTGTATTTAAGGGCTATTTAATAATTATGTTAAAATAATATCGGCGAAATAAGGGATAGAACTAGTATCATAAATATTTCTATGTTTACGAGTATGATTTTTCTAGGAAAGAAACTTTTCACGAATTCCATGGAACTATATGTAAAATCTTTAATTGATTTAGTAGTTTGTGCTTCTAACAAAGTGTTATGGAGGAAAATAATAGGTTTAAGTTTCGTAGTGTTATAATTGCGAGGAGTATAATATTAAAAGTTTAAAAAACATACATCAAAATATTACAAGCTTGCTTACCATAACCCTGCTATTAAAACCACACGACTACCAAGCACCTATTCTATAACAGCAGAATTTTCACTAAATCATATTTTCCATGTTTTCTATCACTATTCATATCTTTAATTATTGCCGTTTGTTTTTAAAAATTTTTAAGTGTCAGTTTTATAATTTCACGTCACAAATAGAGGAAAAAATGCCTAGGCAGAATATATACAACAAATGGTGAATTATTTCATATTTTATAAGCATATTTATGTTTCATTTTCCGTTAGTACCAACTGTAGCACCATATATATTAAATAACAAATATTTTAAACAACACGTGTGCTATTCGGCGAATTCATTCCAGTTAAAACCTTGTCGCTAAAAGCTGATTTCTGTAAAGTTGCTTTGTATTTTTAACCTCGCACACAGGGCTCAGAAAATCATCGGACTCTCAAACGCCTCGTAAAAGAGGGACTCACAATCTTGGTTCATAAATTCAAGCTTGGTTTACATGATATTTAAGAAACCTTTAAGAGACACTCGCCTCTTATAAGCGAGGAGTTTGCGGGTCCGAAAACGAAATGTTTAAGAATGGCACCGTAGGTATCAGACGAATCTTTGTAAATATTCCAGCTTAAAGCTACAGGCTGCAGAATAAAAACAAAAAATTTCTGGTAGCGAATAAAAAAAAGATAATTTTATGTAGGGCCTATTTGTTTCTTATAAATATATAAATTTTAAATAAAAGCATAAGAACACTATAATTAATTTATGTATCAACACTTTCTTATTGGTTTAAAAGAATACTGTCCAGTAATGGTAGTATGAGGCTATATGGGAAAAGGTGAGCGGATAACAAAGCAACTATTAAGTTGCTAGGAAACTTTCGTGAGAGAAGAAATACAATTGCACTTAAAGAATTTGCTCTCTGCTGGACTCAGCTCTACATTCAAAACTCCAGCTGGTATTAAGTTTAACATAACCAAGCAGAGTCTTGTTCTCACCCAATGGCAAACGGCACACTCTCTAAGTCACACCGGGACTCGTCTTGCACCACGGGCGAGGGCTCGTATGCACACACTGGTCACTCCTGGGTGCCTCCTCGGGCAGGAGACCACACGTAGCGAAGGTTGTTGGCGCAGGCAGAGGTACAAGACGCGGTCCCTTTCACGTGTCTACCTTGTATTGAAGCTGGTGGCCTTAAAGAGCCACTATCAAACATTGCCTGCTTCTACTCTCCAATGGGGTGGCGAATTTGCTGTATGGCGCGGAGATATGGTTAAAAATTAAACAGAATTATATATGCCTAATACCGGTATCTACATACACAATTATAAACACAATTAAGCTAAGATTGACGTGATAATGACTATAGAATTTGTATTTTTTATTTTAA
>NQII01004028.1:191372-228573 GCA_002778355.1 Clitarchus hookeri
GTTTTAAAATTCTTGTTTATATCCTCATAAACGTATGATATTTTGCTAAGAAATATTTTACGCAGATGTTATTTTTCGGTATCAACGTTGGCCGACATATGAAGATTTATACTGTCACTTGTGTCAGTGTGAGGATCCTTTACAATTGTTTGGTCATTCAGGAATTTCTTTTTGCTTCTCGCTGGAGAGGCCTTGTTTTATTCGATGCTCCCGCCCCTTCTCGCCGAAGATTTCCTGCAAGTGCAAAACATGATACATACGCTTTATTTTGATATACATTAAATTTTACTACGTTTGTGCAAGTCAAAACAGATTAATTTTTTATTTTCTGGCTATATTGATTTAATAATTTTTATATATAAATTGTAGCATTTTACATTTTGTTTAAAAAAACTGGCTTTGATTTTGTGTTTTAGCCTTCCAGTTTCCGGCTCTGTCTCCGCATATTGTGAAGACGTCAGGGAAGGGTGTGCATAATATAAATGCAATGGAAAACTACCNTTTCCGGCTCTGTCTCCGCATATTGTGAAGACGTCAGGGAAGGGTGTGCATAATATAAATGCAATGGAAAACTACCTGCAAACCAAGCCATTCTGTTCACAAAAGGTGATCCTCGTTGGTCACGCATACTACAAGATTACACTCACCACATGGTCTTAGCCTTTCTGTGCACAACTTTTAACTCCTATTTTTCAAAAGTGTGCGTGGTCAAAAAATTTAATCACGAAAATTGTATTCCGATATTGATTGAGGCTGTTCCGTGACTCGCAAAACACACAGTCCAGCGCGCGAGTAGCTGATGTACTGGACGTACCCACGCACCCAGCTGCTCGGCAGTAGGGTCCAAATTGGTGGTCACGAGTGGGTTTTCTATGTGTTCTGGGCACGCGAAGATATGCTTCGGCCCACCACGCGAATTTCACGTGAATCCCTAACCCGAGTCCACTGTGCTCCACGGGTTCACAGCTCTCCAGAAATTTGGTACCTGCGCTTCACTCGTACGTACATAGGACACGTGAAACGTATTTCACATTATTTCCACGAGGATGGGACGAGATGAGGATGATGCAAACCATGACCGACTACCTTACTTCAGGACATTCCTGTCACTCCTCTGCCAGCCCAGAGCTAGTCACTTGACGTAAAAGTCAGTTGACTTAATATTTATTTATTTCCTAATAGTCCCTTGACCTAAAATTCATAATCTGAAGGACTCGCAGATCTTCTAGGAGCACACCGATGTGACTCACGAAATAACTGAAACGCTTGCAGTTTTCATATGTGTATGGTGTCGTTCCTTACTAGAAACGAAACCCTGATTATTTCTTTCCGCCTAACATATACAAGAGAAATCCTTAGAAAAATTGTAGGAATAATTAAAAAAAAAAGAATTAATGCAGTAAACTGAAGATATATTAACAGAATTTAACTTACCAGTGCACATCTTCGTAAGTTGAAAGTGTCAACAACCATCACACAACTCGACATTTTGGTTAAGTAGTCCCGGCCGTNAGTGCACATCTTCGTAAGTTGAAAGTGTCAACAACCATCACACAACTCGACATTTTGGTTAAGTAGTCCCGGCCGTAACCTCACCATCCAACCCCTCCTCACAAACAAACAAGAACGGGTAATTTCCAATTACAAAGAAAATAAACTCAAAATTAAAAGTGTTGTCAATAGGTATTACTAATGTGAGTTAACGTGTTATTATGAATATTCTTAAGTTGTTTCAAAATTGAAAAATAAAAACTTTTCAAAGTAAACTTAAAATTTGAATTTTTGCCTTTTATTTTTAGCATTGCCATTTTTATTTTTTTTCAAATGCTCTTAGAAATATGTTTTAATTCATTAAAATAATTGACATTAATTACTCACAATTTTAACAAAATCTCTTAAGATTTAAGAAACTTTTTCACTGCGATTCCACATAAAATTTTACAAAATGATTACAAATTTTACAATTATAAATTATTTCCAGTCCATAAAATAACTACATAATATTTTAATCAGTGATTTAAAATTTCAACAACTTCCCTGGATGTATTCAACAAGCAAGATATAGACCACCCACAGTTAACTGAGCACTTCTGAAATTAACCTGTGGAAAGAATTCACTGCCCCTACCTGCNTAATTCACTGTCCCTACCTGCATACATTTTAACGTGCACACTGCCTAGATGTGCACAGAGAAATTCGTAGCGACGGAGGGAAAATAGTCCCACGTCTTAATATTTAATTAAAAAGTGAGCTAAAATTGGTTAATACTTAAATAATTTATATTACGTTATAGTTTTAACGCATCTTAGGTGTAAGAATTAGAAAATTGATAAAAATATTTACTTTTCTAATAAGTTCATAGTTACAAATGACTGACGCATGGATAAAGTGAGCAGGCCCATGGCAATGTTAATTTTACATATGGTGGAATAATACACAATGTACATACAAGTAGTCTTTTTGCAAGCGCTCAGTTTACAGTGAACAGTAGTTAGCTATTTTAAACTATCTACGGGCCGTCTCCACCAGATTGGCCTCTCCGCACACTATTTATGCTCAACTACCCCTTCCTCAAGCGCCCGTTTAGAAGTTTCTTCTAACACTGCATGTATACGGACCAACTTATTTATTTACGACGAACCAGGTAGCTATGACGTTGCAGGGTCACTTTCCATCAATAAAATGATAGGGTCACCGCTTAAAGTTCGATAGGCACATGCAGGACGACGTGATCACCGCACACCAGTTCAGAGTTTTGCCCGTAGAGTCTAAGAAGTACCTTATATGCGTGTCATATAACGTACGTCACCCTTATCGCTCCCTCGCTTCTCTCGCTAAGATGCGGAAAACAGTTCCACGTAGGCGGGCGCCTTGATGTATAAGCTAACTTAACTTCTCGTTGTTTGCAAAGTCATTAGAGACGGAAAATGTTTAGACTATGAGAAACAGGGCAAGGACCGGCACGAATCTTGTGACACCGGCGCTGTTTTTGCAGCTCGATTTCAGTCTGTTTGACTCGACATGGAGAACTCTCTGAGCCAGCTGTAAACCCGTAATAACAAAAACACAGGATCATACGTAGCCCATTCAAGCGTGAAATTGCTCTCTCACAGCAGCAGCAGCAGCAAAATAACAGATTACGGTAGCTAGTACGTAAATCACTGTGACGTCTAGCCTAGAGATAACTGAAAACCCGAATATTTCCGATATCTGTTTGTAATAGATTTAAGTGCACTATTAGTTTACTCAGCAGTCTGACGTGCCATTCATAGTTTTACGTAATCTGGCAGACTTTTGGCACAAACGTACAGTGGCCGTGGTGATAAAATTCCCGCTTGACGCCGGATTCAATCTGCCACCAGGCCTGTAGTTTTGATACTATATGTGGTTGTTTCCGATTTATCCACACTGATACTTCATAGAAAGACAGTGACGCAGGAACCGTATAAGAGGGGGGGGTACGGAGGGACATTGCAGTAAGTTTTGTGTATGGGGTACAACAGCATTTTATACCCCACAAAATTACTTTAGTGGCGTACTCTGTTGTACCTTAATTAGTTTTGCAGGAAAAACAATCTCTTTACCATAAAACTTTCACAACATGCTTCAATTAAAACAAAATTTTAATCTACTATTTTTCCTTGAAATGGGAAAAATCCTAATAGTTTGGATAAAATGATCTCTTCGTCTCTACACGCCTCTTTTACTAACCTAAACCTCAGGCACATTGTGACATTCCCTGTTAGTAACTGGAGCCTAAAAAACTATCGTTATTTTCAGCATAAATGTGTAACGAAACGGACAGAAGAGAATAAATTTGTTCTAGATAAGTTTACGATGGTAAGACCTGCATTTATGTATTTAATTTCTGCCAAACGAATCAATTAAAGTCACAGCATTGTAAGAGATCTCGTGTGACAACATCCACCGACTCTGGCGAAAGTTATGTCTGCGTATGTTTGCTTTCACATGTTTCAAATAACACTAGGCGACATTAANAAGGTTTTCTTTCACATGTTTCAAATAACACTAGGCGACATTAAATAAAGAATGGGTGCGCCTTTCATAAAATATTCCAGAATTANGTTTGCTTTCACATGTTTCAAATAACACTAGGCGACATTAAATAAAGAATGGGTGCGCCTTTCATAAAATATTCCAGAATTACCTTTCCCCGCCAATTTCCAACAACCTTGTGAAATTGTGGTCTGTAGTATGACTAGGGTTTTCAATCTGAACACTCCTAATTTGAAACGGTTCCAGCGCTGCTTTATATTCAGTGATAAAAATTGCTGCTTTCCCCATCAATGTAGGTGAACATTTTCATAACATTTCTCTTCTTTCTTGTATCGAATTGCAGTGCTGATACAATGCCAGCTGCTTTTTGGTATGCCCTGTTTTAACATTTCACTCCAGACAGCGCTCATTTTAGCCACATAACTTTGATTCTGAATGTCACATATTTGTGTTTCACTCAGTTTTCGTTGTGGCAACTTGGTCGATCTCTCTGGAAGTAAATAATTTGGTTTGCACAACTTTTTCTAGCTTATTGACTAGGTACCAGTCCTACGAAAGTACTTAACTGTTATTTGTGGTGTTAGATCCTGATCCTGACTCCGGAGTTCGTTGCACTGTAACACTAGTAGTAATACTTCACTCGCTCTCATTATGTGACTGAAAAACATCTGCACTGGGCCTAACAAGTTTTCGTTCTCGTAAAATTACTTAAGTCCAGAATAAATTTACTGAAAAAAATGTGTATGTAATGAGCTTACTATAAAAATATGGTGTAATATATAGAAACGGTAAGATAAAATAATAGAATTTTTTATCCGTTTTAGAACTTATAGTTTATTAAGTTACGTAGCAAAACAACCGTGAGAAGTATTTGTAACTCTTTAACAGAAAAGCAAAAATAAATTAGAAATTGTATTGTTTTTCATAATATACCAATACGTCAACTATATTCAACCTCCTGAAGCAAGCAGTAACATTTTTAGCAAGTCTGCTCGCAACACATTCCCCAGTCAAGCGGCAACACCAAATATTTAAGTTAACTATAAGTAGTCAAGTACCTACAAGGTTTTTGGCAATTAAATATATAAAATAAACAAAATAATAACCTATAGTTAACTAAGATCATTTCAAATAATTAGAAGCATAAAGTACACTGAAAGTGCATATGCGATGTCATTCTTTTGTACATGTATTTAATTATCATTAAACTTAAATCTTAAAAATTGATTACAATTTTTATTAATTTATGAATAGAAGTATTCGAAACATCGGAATTAATTTATCGTGTATTTGTAAATTAGCTGCGAGAATACATTATATTTTTTTTTTTTGCAAAACTGCAAACGGTACAACGGATAACAATAATTCCACTTCAGCACAACTTTAAGTTATTAAACCACGGAATGAGAAGTGATCCAGAAAGAATAAGAAGAGCCATTTAATGGAACAAGTAGAACACTAGTAAATACACATAAAGTGTTCCTTTTTACCTAATTATAGTGGATATTTTCAAATGCTTACTAACGAGGAAAACGCAAGGAAAACGGATAAATATTAATTGTATTTCTTCCTTTTAAAGGCCCTGTCTATTTTGTCATCGTATATAAATCCTTGTATAGCTGGTTAGGGGTAACTTTGCACTTCGGAAGCCTTGCTTAATTTGCCGTTCAACCCATTGTGTAGCATTCTACCTTTTGAAGAAATTAACGTCGACCTGGCTCACATGAGTAGAATGTATGTTCTCACTGGGTAACACTGTGGCGTTCTAATACATAATAATATGATTTTACTACCACAATTTTCGATCTTAGGTTTGCAAATAAACCACAGCGGCAGGCAATTTTTGAAACTACACTTTTGAAAACTTTTTAAACAAATAACAAATGTTCACACTTAACTTACAGCATTAGAGTGAGTGGTACAGCAACTTATGTGTTAAAACATTAGCAGTAATGGAAGGTGTTAACTTAAAAGATTTATTTCAAAAGTGCTTAATTGACCGCGAAAGAAACGTAACTACAATTTATCTCGGAAAACAGACTTGTGACAGCTGACTAGTTACCTCAGATACCCAGTCACACTTGTTTTCCAACGATTTCTGCTTGTTAGTCATGTTTTAGGGTGGAATTTATAGTGGGAAAATCGGCAATACTTGAAACATATATGATTTATAAACGTGCATAAGTGCAGTATTCAGTTCATAGTCCGGGAAACAAGTATTGCTTATTATGTAAGTAAATATTTATTAATACATTTTTCAAATGAATAGTTTTNTTCATAGTCCGGGAAACAAGTATTGCTTATTATGTAAGTAAATATTTATTAATACATTTTTCAAATGAATAGTTTTTTATAGAAGCAGCATAAGAAACCTCCGGCTTTAAATTTCAGCCATATACCTTTCCAAGATGATAGTATGATTTTCGCTTACAATCGTTATGCGTTAAATTACTGAATCAACAGTGACTCTCGGGGCCGTGGTGGCTGAGCGTCTAGACTGCTCACCTCTCACCAAAGCGAACCGCGTTCAATCCCCGGCGGGCTCAATCCCGAATTTTCGCGAGTGGGAATCGTGCCAGACGATGCCACTTGTCAGCGGGTTTTCTTGGGGATATTCCATTCTCCCACCCTTGCATTCCGGTGCTGCTCCATTCTCACCTCATTTCACCCTCATCGTCTCTCAAGACCTTGTGGTTAGAAGCCGCCCAAATCTCTTAACTCAACTCTCAACAGTGACACTCAAGTCACTAACTCTACCAGTGTTTCAGATTACGAGTGAAAGGAATGCGAAGTGATTCGACGAGCAAAGAAAATGTTGTAGGCATCCTCCAAACTGGTGTCCGTTGTTGACGGCGGCATAATCTGATGGTCTCCTCTTAAGTGTGGAGGCGCATTCAATTTGTCAACGTATCGCAGCCGGTTATTAAAATTCAGAGTTATAGCATGAACGTTAATAACAAGAAAATAATGGTTTGATAATGAGAGCACGGGAAGGCACATGCAGTCTGGTTAAGTTAACGAGGCGGGCGACTGAAGTAACAAGAGACAAGATAATTGGAGACCGTATGGGCACANATGCAGTCTGGTTAAGTTAACGAGGCGGGCGACTGAAGTAACAAGAGACAAGATAATTGGAGACCGTATGGGCACAGTCGATTCGTTTATCTGGGGAAAGTTGAAGTGGTTTTCCGGAATGCAATATGCAGAAAAATTAAACATTACAGAATTAAGGGACTGGGGTTTTACTTCGTTATTAATTCATCCACTTAAAACCATAGTAAATTTCTATTTTATTTCCCATTATTTGTCTAAGAGCGAATAAAGAATTTTCGATATCGTGTAATACAAATCTGTATACGATTTTAGTCCGCAGACTGTTACTACCTGAAAATTCATGTGATAGGCTACTACTGATAAATTGATCAGTGAAATGCAAAACAAATGAAGCAGAGTGCAGTGTTATTATTGTAAATCGATAGCATTAACCATTTTATTAGTAAAGTATAATTCCGGAAATAGATTCTCAGTAATTTCACTGCAATAGATTTCAATTTTTTATGAGTTTAATTAAACATTTTCCGGAGAGTATACATTATTTTTGGTTAAAGACGTAGTTCCGCAAAGCTAAGTATTTTCTGTCTGAATATTATTAACACACAGGTCTGTGGCGGTCGATAAATAGTTGCACTCTGAGCGGCCTCTTGCTTATAACTGTACCTAGGCTGCTTCACGCTGCTGGTACTTCCGTAGCCGAAGATACTATGGCGTTATTGTTTTGAAAATGATGTACATACACCATTGCAAACACTTCAATGTAGTCTCAGAAAAGCTGCTAGGTAAAATAAAATAACTCAGATTTAAAAAGATTTAAAAATAACTTAAACTGACTACGTGTCTCTCGGACTGTGCGCCTGAAGACGGAATCAGATCTCACTTCCCGAAACGTTGCACATGATGACGTAGAAGGAAGCTTGCTCTTTATCGTCTGTATTGTCGTCGTTGTGCCGTTAATATTTACATCTGTTCCAGCTATTGTGTTCGATTGTTGTAATATTCTTCAAGTTCCATACTTGTTTGTTTTGCCACCAAATCTGGCAGTGTTGTGTCGGTTTTCTGGTGTCATATGACAACATACCTGCTCGGGATTATATGTATGTTTCATTTTCGTCGCGTTGTGTCGTTCTAGTATTTGTTCCATATTTGTCGACAACTGCTAACTCAGGCTCGTTCATTACTATTTATTTTATTTATACTTTTTAATCTTAGTTATTTTTGAATCTAACTTATTATATTTTACCTAGTAGGTTTTCTGAGAGACCATATAATTGTTTGCAATGGTGTATGTCCATAATTATTAAAACAAACAAGTAACCCCACTGCAAGAATTATTCAAACAAAGGCGTTATCATCGTACCGCAAGACTGAGCGTTCGAATCAAGACTAAGTCATTGAAGTGGGTGCCGTTTTTTAGAAGCTCGTTTAGTAAGCTCAGTTAGTAAGACGCCCTTGATTGGTCCTCCCGGCACAGCAGCGGAAACGTACGTCCACTCACAAAATACTTTGCCACTTATACCGCGAACCTCAGCTGCACACGCCAGAAAAATGAGTGAGGGAGTGAAGAGATTTGGGTGGCCCTTAACAGCGAGGTTTTGAGGGCCGATGAGTGTGATTGAGGTGAGTATGGAGCAGTGGTTGAATGAAGGGGTGGGGTAAACGGGAGATCCCCGAGAAAACCCGCCGACCAGTGGCATCGTCAGGCACGATTCCCACATACGATAATTCAGTGACCCGGCCAGGGATTGAGCCCGGTTATCCTTGGTGAGAGGCGAGCAGACTAACCACTCAGCCACCGCGGCCCCCAGTAATATGACGTCACTGGGCAACAACAAGTCAAAAAGCCGTTCGCCAATCTGATAACTTACTCGTCAGCCGGCAACCCAACCAAAAGAGAATCTTTAGCAGCACGCAGCAGCTAATCAGACAGCCTCGCGCAACCAATCAGCGAATGAGTACGCCCACATAAAAGGAACCATTGCCCCATTCCACTTCTGTATATATAACTATTCTTAGGTTCAATTCCGTCCAGCTTACCTGGTGATAATTTACACTCGACTGCTGTACAGAAACTCCGCGTAAACGCGAGAGCAGTAATTTCAGAACTCCTGTGGTTTGCATGTAATCTAATAACGCAAACCCCTTAACAAAATTATCATCCCCAAGTATACTCGTTCATGTATAGTATTTCCTGAAGAATAAGCCAGCAGCCAGCACCAATACAGAAAGAAAATTTTCGTCGGTTATGCTTACAGCTTCAGCGGGCACACCAAAATTTTATAATTGGTAGCTGACTGTGCCGTAAAGTAACAGAACTGTTTTTCATAGGTTTTAATGCGCAAGTTATTATAAAGGAGTCATCATACCAAAAATGTCTGTAAATTAATGTGCAAGTTAAGGGTTAATAAGTTTCCCAGATTTTCAGAAGTAAAATTAAATTTAAAAAACGAGATCAAATAATACTGATTTTGCCAACGTTGTGAGCAAGTTGTAATTTGTTCACCATGATCTGAGTACTCGGAACGTCCGCGTCAAGGTATTCTTCACTGTAAAGCTATCAACGACGTTAGTGGTGCCCGGGCATCAAGAAAACAGTTTTTTATTATATTTATGATATTTCTCTCTGTATAAAATTTTTCTGTTGCACAGTAATATCCATTGTGCCGTGGTGTACGTAGGTAATCCTCAACTTCTCCTTTTTCATAGGTTCGAGAATGCTGTGGAGAGTGCATTTCCATAATGAGTAAGTTCGTGTTAGTCTGTCAAATTATACGCGATCGAAGGTGATGTAGCGATTAAGTTTTCAGTTTGCGGCTAGAAAGTTTTTTTGTGCCACGTCCCGTAGTAATTTTACATATGCCCGTAATTGCTTAGTGGGCTGCCAATTATCGTGCTAGTGCAACAAGAGGACGAGCTGCTAGAAGCGTGAGTGCAATTTTGGATTATGGATTCGGCGCCTCAGTGTTATAAACTTTCACTGTCAGCATATTATTTATAAGTGATCAGTGATCCTTCGTTAAAGACTTTATAGTCACGTCTGAGCTTTATCTGGGTGTAAATACAGCTATTTAAGTGTTTAAAATAAATTTAACAAATTAGCCGGATTGTTTTANCGGGTGTAAACACAGCTATTTAAGTGTTTAAAATAAATTTAACAAATTAGCCGGATTGTTTTATTATTTCAGTAATTATCAAATAGTGCCACAGCCTGTAAACAAGTTATTTGTTTCGCTTTTCCCTGCTAAAGTTCTACTTTCAGAATGTTCCTCCGAATCATGCGAACAAAGTTTAAATGAAACTAAAAACTTACACCAAAAGGACAACGCACCACATTCGTCCGCACTCAGTGTAATAATGTTTTGCATAAGAACTATTTCTTAGGCATTGCCAACAATCCTTTCTTTTTTCCCTACTTTTATTCATATTAATTACGAATAAAATATTATAATTTGTAGTTAAAATATAAGTAAAAATTAAATTTAATAAAAGGTAAGGTAATTTTATGTTTACACAATTATAAAACATTTTTGATACATGACATATTTTGGAACCAACCAAGGACGTCATACGTGGGATGATTTTTCAAAGGTTTGATTTAAAAAGTTTGAAGAGACCGTGAATAGAATATATTCGCGATGGCTGTTGGTAAATTCGGATGCGGGGCCTTTGACTCCCGCTGGGAGCAGTTTATTTTAGGTTTAAGTTTTGAATTCTATTTTAGATAAGCCTGTCATAGCGTTTTGTTCAGTGTCTACGAGCGTTTTCGGCACAGAATTATATTTACTAGATCTGTTACCGTACCGACGGATTTCTTGGATAGCAGGGCGAGCTATTTGAGAGTTGGCTGGAGTCGGCAAATGCAGGGACGTCGTTGATAACATAAGTATAATAAGTGTGGTTATTCGTTTTAATTTAAAATTCATAATTATTTCCTTGAAATAAGTTTAGTTAATTTAGTTTGTGCCGCAGCCTAAGATGATGTATTTGTGTACTGTTTCTTAGACCCACGTACTCTCTCAAATGAAAGCTTCCTCCCCTCACCCTTGTTAAAGAATTTGCTAAATGGAAGAAATCTTGTGAGACTAAAATGCTGTGAGTTAACCGTTCATTCAGTTGTGTCCTCGTATCAATTAGTAATGTTAGTTAAGTAAATAATTATTAGGGAATGCTGCCTTGTGTAAAGTTCATTGTTGTGTTGAATAAATGAGTGTTTTATTTTTCTAGAAGCTATTGCGTTCAGTTATTTTGGGATAGAGTAACCCCAAGGGTCCTGGATTTGCCAATGTCTCCCATACACTGAGTGAGCAGCCAACCAAATATTTTTTTATATATTGGGCAATAATGTATTTAGCTGCCCTAACAAAATATTTTGCTGAGTAAACAAAACTTGAAAAAGCCACTTAATTATGTTTTGTTCGCCTTACAAAACATATACCCGATTAAACATATGTGTTGGGCCAGAAAAAAAAAGACTGTCAATAATTATTTTGTTGAACCAATTGTATATATTTGTTTGACCACTCATTTTATTACCTTCGTTCGAAAATACAGCTCAGCAGTTTTTTTTTGCATTGTTTGTAACAATTAGGATGGAAAAAAGCTAGTTTCCTGAATTTATTGACGCCTAACATACGAATAAAGCAAGTTCATCACAAACCTAAAAAGTAAAGTTTTAAAACGTGGAATATTTTTTCCCGCCCGTTGTCCATTATTTGAAATGTATATATATTAAAAAATATATGAACTTTATCAGAAGTCACTTAAACTGAGGATGCTAAAGCGTAGCGTTCGGGCGCAGGTGGTCAAGGTTAGAATCTGGGTCGGACTAACCGAAGCTCTTTCATGTATGTACGTAGAGCCAAACAAATCTTTAATTGCACCAAACAAATATTTGTTTAGAGTTGCAAAACAATAACAAAAAAATAATTTGTTTTCAACAACAAAATATTTTACTGTCCCTATATCAACAATTAAATTGGTTGCGCTAAAAAAAAAAGAAACTTTGTATGGTTCAACAAAACCCTTTCCTAAGTGTACAAATGCGGACGGGCACCTCTCATAGAATAATTAATGTGGTCCAGAAGTAACTAGCGAAGTGTTCTACAATTTATGCCAGCCTGAGCCAACGAGGACAGAGATGAGGCCGACGAGAGATAATGGTAGCTGGGGACAATGAGTGGGCTGAGAACAAACACTTCAGTGGAGGGTGCGTACGCAAATGAAGTGCGTATAGGCACGCCTCTACAGTAACGTGATATCTGTGGATATACGGGACAAGCAGTGAACGGGGGCTCACACGCATCTTACAATATTATAGATACACATAAAAATACTATAAAACTATTTTGCATTAGTGACGCATTTCTGTTGGGATTTTTCTGAAGCTGTTAATTTGTATATTTAATTGCGGCACAAGACATTGTGCTAAAGGAGTATGTTATATCAAAGGAAGTCCTGTTCAGATATAGTAATGTTCTTCAGCACTACCAGTTGCCAAAATGGCCTAAATGTCTTCATTTTCCCAAGGGCTCGAGGCTTTCCAGTTTCTCATCAACCGCATTAGTGTGCTAAGATTCTGTAGTTCGGGATTACATAAAAGACTCAACAGTACATTTTTCTAATGTTGGCGCATCATTACGCTGATAAATGAGTTTTGTTGACTCAACCAATGTTAGTTTGGCCCAACCAAATTAACAGTGTGTATAGGGACCATGAAAGACCTTGTTGAAAACAAATTATTTTGTTGTTCTTGTTTGGTTGCTCCAAAATGTAAGATTTGGATGGCGCAACTGAAGATTTGTTTGACTCTAACTACATTAAACTGTTTCGGTTATTATATAACCGAAGCGGAAGTCCAGCCAAGATTATAAACCAGATTGTTTGCACCCTAGCAACTACAACCAAGGAGTCTCAACTAAAGTGATTAGTGATGAAATACAAATGCATATAAATATATGCTTTTAAAATACTGGACAACGTGCTGAAATAGATATTTTACGTTTTACAACTTTATAGTTTAGTTCCCCGTTGAACTTGTTTTGACAGGATATTGTATCATTATTAAACAAAGTTGAATGCACTAGCAAACACTGTTGCTATTTCAACTGTCACAAAAATTACGAACCATCTCCCGAACTGTATTTCGAACAAAGGCAATCAAATGAGTGGCTTAACAAATACATACAGTTGATTCAACTAAACGCTTTGTTCTCAGTCTAATTTTTTTGGCCCAACACAGAGGTTTTGTTTATTCGAGCGTGTATTTTGTTTAGTGAACAAAATTAATTTTTCTGATTTTATTTACTCAACAAAATGTTTGGGGTAACTAAATATATTNTATTTTGTTTAGTGAACAAAATTAATTTTTCTGATTTTATTTACTCAACAAAATGTTTGGGGTAACTAAATATATTTTTGGCTCTATACAAACTAATATTTTGTTGGCTGGAACAAACCTACCTCTCAGTGTAATAATCCGTCATTTTCGTTAAAAATTCATAAAAATAAAGTGATAACTTTTCATTCAACCACCGTAATATGATCTAGCGGTTTCTGCACTGCTCCATCTTCAAAATAAGTGCAAACATTCGGCTTTTAAATTATTGCTGTTTAAGAATATGTTTCCTTTTTAAGAACTTTTAAGAAAGGGAAGTTATTTTCTACCGTTTTAGTATGGTACAAGTTTTTTCGTTGTGACATGAAATAATAGTCTGGGAAAAGTACGAGAGTTGTGGAAAATTTCTTTCCAGGCATTTCAAATTTACATATTATTTCGTAAAAATTTCAAAATTGAGCGAAATTAATGTATTAGGATAGCTGAAAATGCTTGTACATTTCGTCAGCATATCATAAAAAAAAATTCCCGGAATATTTAATGCAGTTTGCCAATATTTCAATTTTAACTATTTANAATTCCCGGAATATTTAATGCAGTTTGCCAATATTTCAATTTTAACTATTTAAATATAATTTAAAGTCAAAATAGATTAAAGTTTAACACTTACCTACCGTAGGTCTAAGAAACTGCACCATTACATTAATGTGACATCAAGAAACAATTGAGCCAAAAACCANATCAAGAAACAATTGAGCCAAAACAAAATTTGTATTAAAGTGCTATTTTTTAATTTGTGGTAATAAATATTTTTTAATTCAAAAGGATTATATTAACAGAAAAATAAACATAATGAATGTAATTTTTTTTATGGTTTTGTAATCTTCAACACTGAACTGCCTCACAACTGTCAAACCCACGTGGTTTCGACTAAGGCTAGAACACGGTTGACGAAAATAAGTGCTCTGCTATGCTAGGAAACCAAATACTTTACAACCAAGGTATTCAAAATGGCATTTGTTTTTGTGGAAGCGCGTGTTTGAAGTTTAAACCTATAAATTTGACATTTTTGTTGAAATACATACATGAATTTGACAATTTTTTTTTGTTACTTTTTTGTATTTTTTTTTTTTAATTAACGTTAGGAAAAGAGCAGAAGACTACTTAATTTGTAGTGTATTGTACCAGGAACAGTCATGGTAAGTTAAACCGTTCGGCCATATATTAATTTCCGAGTTCAAGTGTTGCAATCACATAATATTTGGTATACGTTGTAGCTGAGTTCAGCACTTGTCTTGCAACCAGTGAACTGTTAACGACTTACTGCGTGCTTGATGATACTGTCATAAACCATTCGTATCAAACCAGATCAGCTACAAGGAAGGCTGGACACTGATGCCTTGTGTACAGTATCTGTCATAAATATCATTCATGGTCAACGAGCCCACGATTGTGGACACGGCGAGTGAACGGTTTGATTGTCCGTGCCTGGCTGCTGCTGAGATGCCTGTATTTCGGATAGCGTCTGGCAAGTTCATTTGTGGGAACAGATTTTTTAACGACGCTCCGTCATTTTTCTGTAGCGTTTCGCTCTACACGTGGCAGTTTGTTTCCTACCGTATGCAAGTCTCTATTCAGTGAACATGTCGAATCTATGGAGCTTCGACAAGCTATGGAGCTTCTCTTGGGCCGTGTTTGAATTAATTATTTGGTCATTTAGTAATTTGCAGTTTGGCAGGTTTTAAATTGAATGCTGTCGGCAGTCACTTGTTTAACGATAGTAACAACACATTAAAATTCGAGCAAGAACATATAGTTTAATGAAATGTAATTTTCAATAATAAAAGTGTTTATTTAATATAATCACTGGTAAACCTGGGCGTTATTTTATTCGAAAATTATAATTGCAGTATTTTTATTTTACGATGTACTGCGGTTAATCTAAAAAAACTAGTTAAAATTGTTCTTATGAACTGAAGCACTAAATATAATAACAAAACACAGTTATTTATTCCAAATTAAGTCAAATATGTATTCGCACGTGTATTTTACAGGCTTAAGTAAATCGCCGCATCCAAATAAAAACAAATGCGGTGGAGGTACAAAATCTAAATACGAAATTAACAAAATATGACATCATTTTCGTATACAAAATGAGGTCACGTGACCAGCATTTCAAACGAAATGTGCCAAATCGAAAACGGTCTGAATTTGCTGAATAGTCGAGAGCAGCACACATGTCATCTGCAACCACCGGAAAAAAAAATCAGCACAGAAGTTAAAACTGAACATTTCTGTAATATGGTTTCATGGAATAAACAACAAAACTCCTGTGCCAGCGGGAAGAATCCAAATTTTGCTGTTTTAGTTCTGTTGAGGAATTTTTCTGTTATATTGGAGGGATATCATGCTCTGCTTTAGAAACTACAATATTTAATAGTTGGAGATGTAATCACAGACAAGACCACGGCGTATCGGATCTGTTGCAATTATTATCTACGTTAAAAATATTTAGAATGTATTAGCAACCAGTCTGATTGCAGTTCCTTTAACAGTGTAGATGGGTTACGGCTACAGACCTTCGAATCCTACGAACACATTTTTTTTCTTGGTGAACAACCCGCAAGCCTCCAGCGCGCGGAGCTAATGGCAAGCATTCTCCATAAAGCAGGTGTCCCGCAGCCATTCTTCCGCACGCCCGCCTGTAAATTCTGTCCCACACGTCAACATCCGCCAACACAAATTTGTTTTCGGGGAGGGGGCGAGCGAGAAAAAAAAAGAGGGGGGGCACGACGTCCCTCCTTGTTTCAGTAAGGTGAGGAAGTACTGTTGAAGCTCTTCGTCCCGCTGAGAGAAAAGCCGATTCCCGAGCGAGGAGGAGACACCGCCGCGTGCTGAGATTTTGTTTACACGCCTCGTCCAGACGTAATGACCGCCGGTTTTGGTGGCGCCGGGCGTCAGGAGTTTTTAAGAAGAGTCGTGCGTGTTTAAATCTTCGCAAGATGTCCCCACCTCCCTCCCCTCGACTGAGGGGAGTGAGACATTAAGACGCCCCCAGGCCAGACGCCCCCCTTCCTCCCCGCCCGAGCTCCGCAAACGCGACTGACGTACGGTCGGGGCCGATCGCTCCGCCAGTGCCCCCCACCAGCCGGCCATTTTACGGTCCATCCGCAGACGACACACTGTCTCCCTACCGTTCGTAAACAGCGGGCAGTGCGTTATTAACCAGGTAAACACTTCCAGCCCGCCTCCCCCCCCCTTCCCCCGGGGCCCGGACGGTCCGGCGGGCCACAAACTTTTCAGCTTTTGTCCTGGCCCGAGCTTTACTCCTCTCCGGAACGGCCTCTGGTTGATTCCCTGAAAACGCATTAATTTGTTCCTTCGTTTAAACTGAATTACGAGCTTGGCAAAAGCCTTGACAACAGCTGCAGTGATAGGTACAACAAATTTCAAATAATAATCTCGACTGGGCAATAACGTATGAGCATTATAATACCTAAGAAATATTTTTAACAGAAAGATAAATGCCGTTATATTAGGAGTGTTATTTTTCTTAGCGCAAATGTTACGTGTGAATCGTTGTGGCGTAAACAACTGAAAATGTAATTCTCGGATTTGATAATGACTTCAAGGTAATGTAAAATAGCAAAAANTCGTTGTGGCGTAAACAACTGAAAATGTAATTCTCGGATTTGATAATGACTTCAAGGTAATGTAAAATAGCAAAAAATACATTTTTTACAATAATAAATAGCGTTTGAGCTTGTATTTAATAACTTTTACAATCACATTTATGGAAATATTTTAATTTAGGGCACGAAAGTCCTACTTTGCCTTATCTTGCATGTATTTTATTACAAAGGGATGATTACATGTCCCATAAAAACTTCAAATTCCCAATAAAAACCAAACTCCTGCATTTCAGCAAAACGAGAATATTTTTTTAGCCACTTAATTNAAAAACTTCAAATTCCCAATAAAAACCAAACTCCTGCATTTCAGCAAAACGAGAATATTTTTTTAGCCACTTAATTACTAATATTTCATATGTAAATCTCTGTGATTGTCAAAAGACGTAACTTACAACACACAAATGCCAGACACGGTATTTTTCTTTTTCTGAAAGTAGATTTATTTTACTTATTTTTATTCGCCCACTTAAATTTACAGTACACAAAATCCATTTATGAGTTATAAATTCTTCTGTTTAGACCAAATCACATCAGTGAAATTACCCACTGAAAGAGATCAGTTTTAAGTGATAAAATATGCGAAAGTTATTTTTGATTTTAACAGTTACATGTATTTGCACAAAATATTTACTGTTTTATATATATACATAAATATTATACATATTAATAAATTATTTGCTGTTATACATATACATAAATATTATATATACATATATATTGTAAACATTAAATTAATTATTCAATTATTTTACCCTTAAATTCTTTGATATTATTAATTACAAAGTTAAAAAAAAATTGGTCATGTGTTTAAATTGCCTTAGGAAATAAACCTTTTACAAAACTTGACATTACGTTCGTCACTTAGATATCAAGTTGNCATGTGTTTAAATTGCCTTAGGAAATAAACCTTTTACAAAACTTGACATTACGTTCGTCACTTAGATATCAAGTTACGTAAATTCATATTAATTTTAATGTCTTTGCATTTGTACGTGTTTGGTAAGACTAGTAACACTGGTTCTCACTGCTGATATGAAACATCCCTGGCCAGTTTTTTCTTCTCTTCAGCGTCAAGAATGAACTGCAAGAGTAAGCTTTGCGAAATTATAAACTAAGTGATTGAGGTATATTCGTTACTTCCTATTTGTTGCATTTACTTAGAAAATGATTTATTGTCTCTACGGAACAAAGTGCATAGACAAAGTCGTCGTACAGAAGCAATATGGCGTGACGTTTTCTTTGACGAAAGTGTAATTGTCTGCCCACTGGCTGCTCCTTTCTCTGCAACGTTCTTGTGATAGGTGGGCTGCGCCGTGCTGTGACAGATTTCCTGCTGATAAACTATCTTCCAGTTAAGTTATATCTTAAATCGCCTTCTATAGTCTGTTCGCGGTTTCTCCATACTTTTTTAATCAAACACTTTAAAAATCACCCCATGTAGATGTACGATGTGTTTGGTTGTTTCCTAAATATGACATGTATCACAACCTTTTTATACTTCTGTTAATATAAAAATACCTTATTTTTGGTTAAATTGAACTTCTACTTATATTTTATCTCTAAATTTTAACAGTTCCATTATACTAACATAAATTAATTAAAACGGGTGAATATAGGTGTGTTGGTAATGCCTAGTAATAAACAGTTTTTATGCAAAATATTATTACACTAGGTGCGCACGAATGTGGTGCGTTGTCCATTTGGTGTAATTCTCTAGACTCGATTAAGCTTTGTTCGCGTGAGACGGAGCAATATTCTGGAAGTAGAACTTTGGCAGGGCTTCAGAAAAGTTGGAAGTTACCGTGAATGGGCTATATTGTAAATATATGCCTNCTGGAAGTAGAACTTTGGCAGGGCTTCAGAAAAGTTGGAAGTTACCGTGAATGGGCTATATTGTAAATATATGCCTAAGGAAATGAACACGTCGATCGTGAACCAAACGGTGTGACTAAAAACGAATTTTCGCTGTTCCGTTAAGATGGATTCACAACCGCCAAGTAGCGTTCGTACGTACGTAATTATGAATATTTGTAGAGCACTGCATGAAAGACATGCATCTATTCACATTCTCACTTAGCGTGCGTACTTTAGTAGAAAAGAGAGACATAGTAGCTCAGTTTCTACTTATGAACTTAGGTACGACTGAACTCTCAACAAATCAGAATGTAGGATTTAAAAATAAATATATTATTTTATTAAAACAAGTATGGTTAAGGCAAATTACGAAATTCTGTGTCATTTGGCCAATATTTTAAACCTATACTCTGTTTTGCACAAAGCTGGCAAAAAAAACATACTAATAATCTCGCTTCGTAAAGTCACGTTGTTACGTGCGTACGTACGTCACGAAGTTATTCGGAATCAGCCCTTATGCACGAACATTTAGTTATTTACAAGTCATGACATAAAGAAATTGTGAAGTTCTGAATAAATGTGGCTTTATACACATTAGCATACTTTCCGAAGGAAAGAAAGACTTATGAGATCGTTTTATTGTCTGTGCATGTGTATGGATGTGTGTGTCTGTGCGTGCGTGTCTTTCCCCTTATGTGTACCAAACTTGGTACACATATAATAATTAGTAAGGACACCTGACTTTTAAAGTTTTCTACCATATCTGTGACTAACTTTCAAAATGCCGCCATTTTAAAATTTTAGGTGATATGTCATATCTCAGGAATCATTTAAACTTTGTGTAAGCACTAAATTTTAAAATGGATATTGTTGTTAATCCAGCATTTTGTAAGATAACACCAATCGAAAAAATAAAGGTGATTCCTTAAACCACGACTACTATTCAACCAATTCTCACCCAATCTGACATGTAAGTAATACTATTTTAGGCCATATAATCATGAATGATTTAAGTTAATTATTAACTTATTTTTAAAATGGTGGTCATACCAATATTTTAAATTTATTTAGTATATCTGCCATACCATTTAACAAATTTCGACCAAATTTTGTATACTGAAAGTATTTATTTCAAGCATTATATATACCCACAAATAACCACTTTTGTCTGCCATTTTGGAAAATAGCGCCATACGAATAAATAAAGTTATGTTATAGCTGGGTAAATTATTAACGATTCCTACCAAATTTGGCAAAAAAGTAGTACTGATGCAGATGGTGTTAAGTGATATTTTTTAAGCATGTGAGACTCTTATTTTCAAAATGGTGGACATATAGCCATTTTAGCTTAGAATTCAATATCATCCAAACAATGCCATCAATTCCAAAATAACCTGAATTCTGGCAGTAGACATTACAACTATCATCTGTATAATCATGGAGCATATTTTATCCTACATTTTTCTAAGATAGTGCTATCTGAATAAAATAAATTTTTTATGTCATATCTTAATAAATAATTGACCGACTCCTATTAGATTTTTTAACAAGTATTGCAAAGACAGATGATGTCAAGCGGTATGTTTTAAGCATGCCAGACACTTATTTTCAAAATGGCAGCCATATAGCCATTTTTAGCTTAGAATTCTATATCGTCGAAACCATTAAACCAATTTCAACTAAACTTTGTTTGCTGGCAGTAGATATTACAACTAACAATTGTATATACATAGAGCACATTTTGTCCGTTATTTTGTAAGATAGTGCAATGCGAGTAAATAAAGGTNTTATTTTGTAAGATAATGCAATGCGAGTAAATAAAGGATTTTTTTTTCATATCTCGGGAAACAATTGACAGATTCCTTCCAAATTTGGCAGACATATAGTACTGCAGCACATGGTGCAAACTGGAATATTTTATGATTTTCAGACACTTATTTTCCAGAAGGAATCTATATAAATATTTAAGCTCAGTATATTTCACTAACGAAACCATAACCAACTTAATTTAGTATGCTGGCAGTACATATTACGACCATCAAATTTGTCTATGTAGAGCCTCATTTCTCTGTCATTTTGTAAGATACTCCTACAAATAAAAAATTATGATTTTATCTCGTATCTCGGAAAACCATCAACCCATTCTTACAAAATTTGGCGAAAATGTTGTACTGCGGTAGGCCATAATAATAAATGTATTATTTTAAAGTACTACTCATTTATTTATTTTTAAAATGGTGGCTAAAAAATCATTCTAGTTTTGTGTACTATATCTAAAAAACTATGACATCTATTTTAACTTAATTTTGTATAATGGTAGTATATAATCATCGAAATTGCTACTACATTACATTTTTGTCCTCCATTTATGAAGATCGCCAGATGTTATCCATGCACGTGGATTCACGCACAAGTAAAAAGTAAGTATTAACACAAATACATATATATTATGAGACCCATCCCTCCCCCTAGGTCAAGAGCCTCATTTACTAACTTCTTAAACATTTTTCCGTGATGGAGGTGGGGAGGTATTAGTTTGTTTTATAGTTCAGTACACTTTATAATTATTTGGACCTAATTCCATCGAATCCTAACTAATATTATAAATGCGAAAGTGTGTTTGTTTGTTTGTTTGTCCTTCTTTCACGTCACAACGGAGCAACGGAACAAAGTGATTTTTTGTACAGAAATAGTTGGAGAGCCGGGAAGTAACATANACAAAGTGATTTTTTTTACAGAAATAGTTGGAGAGCCGGGAAGTAACATAGGCTTCTTTTTATCCAGAAAAAATATATCATTCCCTCAGATAATTTTTTAAGTAAATATAGCCCTCGTGGTACAATGCTGCATCAATGTAAGTTGTTAGTGTAGGACGAAAGCAAAATTTCACACAAAAAGCGATATAGGCCCTAACCGAACTCTAAGGGTTATACGAAACAATACAGACATTATGGGAGGAATGGTTGTATTACTGGCTGGTGACTTCGGCCAAATTCTACCGGTAATTCAAGGGGCAAACCCGCAGATGAAATCAAAGCCTGTCTCAAGTCGTCAAGCTTATGGGCAAATGTCAAGAAATTAAGCTTGACGACAAATATGAGAGTGCACCTCTACAATGACGTTAATAATGAACATTATGCTGATTCACTATTAAAAATTGGAGATGGGCGGTTAGAAACAGATGCCGAGGGCTGTGTGTCAGTAACGGGGGATTTTAGTTATTTGGTGCAGAGTGATACGGAACTGATTGCTAGCGTATTACCAGATCTACAAAGAAAGTAAAAGAGCGAGTATAGCACCAAAAAATGACATTGTTAGTGGTCTGTTCTGTGTTTATGATCATTATCTGTCTACTAACAGATACCGTTATTTCTCCCTATAAGTTTGTTACTATATCGACGCGAGCGAAGCCGCGGGTAAAAGCTAGTTACAATATAAATAACTTTTTTTTACTTTGCGTTTGAACCATAGCCTCGCGATGTGAGTTAAATACATACGATATTGTGTGTTTGGGTTTAGATTCAAATGAAATCAAATATAAAGTAAATTGTATAACAAAAGAAAAAGTTCATATTACAGTAACTACATTCGTACAAATAGAACAGTTACAGCATCAGTTTCGCTGGTGGCAGTTACCAACAACAGACCTACATAATTTATTATTATACCTAAACTATGTTGCTACCTTTACAGTGTAGCTTTAAGAAAACGGCTGCCACAATTTGGCGTATGGCAGTACCAATTCCTACTACTGTTCCGCTCATTTTGTATTTTTCTGCCGTAAGTAAAATTAACATTGTCATGGACATGGATATACCTGATAAATTTATTCATGCACCTATAAAGTGAAACTGTGGAATTGTTATGAACGTANGCACCTATAAAGTGAAACTGTGGAATTGTTATGAACGTAAATATTTAAAAAATAAAATAACTAACTATCGCACAAAATAAACAGAAAATACAGTTAAATAAATCTAATTTACACTAATTTGAACATCGCTGTTTTAATTATATATTAAGAGGTGGGACTATAATTCCTGTATAGCTAGCAACTTTACTGGAAGCATGTCAATAAGTGCTTGGGTTATAATTAGGGACACTCGATTTCCGAGAAAAAATTTCTTGACAAAACGTATTTCATAACACTTTGGCTCAAATCCACTTTGTTATTATATGATGTACGTATTACGCGTCTGCCCGTGAATCACAGACACACAGTATCGGAGAAAGAAACCTAATTCTGATTGGCCAGCCAAATAAGAAACTTTCTTTTCATTAAGGCATGCGGTCAATACGGAAAAAAANTAAATGTGGCTTTATACACATTAGCATACTTTCCGAAGGAAAGAAAGACTTATGAGATCGTTTTATTGTCTGTGCATGTGTATGGATGTGTGTGTCTGTGCGTGCGTGCCTTTCCCCTTATGTGTACCAAACATTGTACACATATAATAATTAGTAAGGACACCTGACTTTTAAAGTTTTCTACCATATATGTGACTAACTTTCAAAATGCCGCCATTTTAAAATTTTGGGTGATATGTCATATCTCAGGAATCATTTAAACGATGCTGGCAGATCATTGTGTAAGCACTAAATTTTAAAATAGATATTGTTGTTAATCCGCCATTTTATTAAGATAACACCAATCGAAAAAATTAAGGTGTTTCCTTAAACCACGACAACTGTTCAACCAATTCTCACCCAATCTGACATGTAAGTAATACTATTTTAGGCCATATAATTATGAATGATTTAAGTTAATTATTTACTTATTTTTAAAATGGTGGTCATACCAATATTTTAAATTTATTTAGTATATCTGCCATACCATTTAACAAATTTCGACCAAATTTTTTATAGTGAAAGTATTTATTTCAAGCATTATATATACCGACAAATAACCACTTCTGTCTGCCACTTTGGAAGATAGCGCCATACGAATAAATAAAGTTATGTTATAGCTGGGTAAATTATTAAAGATTCCTACCAAATTTGGCAAAAAAGTAGTACTGATGCAGATGGTGTTAAGTGATAGTTTTTAAGCATGTGAGGCTCTTATTTTCAAAATGGTGGACATATAGCCATTTTAGCTTAGAATTCAATATCATCCAAACTATGCCATCAATTCCAAAAAACCTGAATTCTGGCAGTAGACACTACAACTATCATCTGTATAATCATGGAGCATATTTTATCCTACATTTTTCTAAGATAGTGCTATGTGAATAAAATAAATTTTTATGTCATATCTTAATAAATAATGGACCGACTCCTATTAGATTTTTAAACAAGTATTGCAAAGACAGATGATGTCAAGCGGTATGTTTTAAGCATGCCAGACACTTATTTTCAAAATGGCAGCCATATAGCCATTTTTAGCTTAGAATTCTATATCGTCGAAACCATTAAACCAATTTCAACTAAACTTTGTTTGCTGGCAGTAGATATTACAACTAACAATTGTATATACATAGAGCACATTTTGTCCGTTATTTTGTAAGATAGTGCAATGCGAGTAAATAAAGGTTTTTTTTTCATATCTCGGGAAACAATTGACAGATTCCTTCCAAATTTGGCAGACAAATAGTACTGCAGCACATGGTCCAAACTGGAATGTTTTATGATTGTCAGACACTTATTTTCCAGAAGGAATCTATATAAATATTTTAGCTCAGTATATTTCACTAACGAAACCATAACCAACTTAATTTAGTATGCTGGCAGTACCTATTACGACCATCAAATTTATCTATGTAGAGCCTCATTTCTCTGCCATTTTGTAAGATACTCCTACAAATAAAAAATTATGATTTTATCTCGTATCTCGGAAAACCATCAACCCATTCTTACAAAATTTGGCGAAAATGTTGTACTGCGGTAGGCCATAATAATAAATGTATTATTTTAAAGTACTACTCATTTATTTATTTTTAAAATGGTGGCTAAAAAATCATTCTAGTATTGTGTACTATATCTACAAAACTATGACATCTATTTTAACTTAATTTTGTATAATGGTAGTATATAATCATCGAAATTGCTACTACATTACATTTTTGTCCTCCATTTATGAAGATCGCCAGATGTTATCCATGCACGTGGATTCACGAACAAGTAAAAGGTAAGTATTAACACAAATACATATATATTATGAGACCCATCCCTCCCCCTAGGTCAAGAGCCTCATTTACTAACTTCTTAAACATTTTTCCGTGATGGAGGTGGGGAGGCATTAGTTCGTTTTATAGTTCAGTACACTTTATAATTATTTGGACCTAATTCCATCGAATCCTAGCTAATATTATAAATGCGAAAGTGTGTTTGTTTGTTTGTTTGTCCTTCTTTCACGTCACAACGGAGCAACGGAACAAAGTGATTTTTTGTACAGAAATAGTTGGAGAGCCGGGAAGTAACATAGGCTTCTTTTTATCCAGAAAAAATATCTCATTCCCTCAGATAATTTTTTAAGTAAATATAGTGCTCGTGGTACAATGCTGCGTCAATGTAAGTTGTTAGTGTAGGACGAAAGCAAAATTTCACACAAAAAGCGATATGGGCCCTAACCGAACTCTATGGGTTATACGAAACAATACAGACATTATGGGAGGAATGGTTGTATTACTGGCTGGTGACTTCGGCAAAATTCTACCGGTAATTCAAGGGGCAAACCCGCAGATGAAATCAAAGCCTGTCTCAAGTCGTCAAGCTTGTGGGCAAATGTCAAGAAATTAAGCTTGACGACAAATATGAGAGTGCACCTCTACAATGACGTTAATATAGAACATTATGCTGATTCACTATTAAAAATTGGATACGGAACTGATTGCTAGCGTATAACCAGATCTACAAAGAAAGTAAAAGAGCGAGTATAGCACCAAAAAATTACATCGTTAGTGGTCTGTTCTGTGTTTATGATCATTGTCTGTCTACTAACAAATACCGTTATTTCTCCCTATAAGTTTGTTACTATATCCACGCGAGCGAAGCCGCGGGTAAAAGCTAGTTACAATATAAATAACTTTTTTTTACTTTGCGTTTGAACCATAGCCTCGCGATGTGAGTTAAATACATACGATATTGTGTGTTTGGGTTTAGATTCAAATGAAATCAAATATAAAGTACATTGTATAACAAAAGAAAAAGTGCATATTACAGTAACTACATTCGTACAAATAGAACAGTTACAGCATCAGTTTCGCTGGTGGCAGTTACCAACAACGGACCTACATAATTTATTATTATACCTAAACTATGTTGTTACCTTTACATCGTAGCTTTAAGAAAACGGCTGCCACAATTTGGCGTATGGCAGTACCAATTCCTACTACTGTTCCGCTCATTTTGTATTTTTCTGCCGTAAGTAAAATTAACATTGTCATGGACATGGATATACCTGATAAATTTATTCATACACCTATAAAGTGAAACTGTGGAATTGTTATGAACGTAAATATTTAACAAATAAAATAACTAACTATCGCGCAAAATAAACAGAAAATACAGTTAAATAAATCTAATTTACACTAATTTGAACATCGCGGTTTTAATTATACTTTAAGAGATGGGACTATAATTCCTGCATAGCTAGCAACTTTACTGGAAGCATGTCAATAAGTGCTTGGGTTATAATTAGGGACTTCCGATTTCCGAGAAAAGATTTCTTGACAAAACGTATTTCATAACACTTTGGCTCAAATCCACTTGTTATTATATGATGTACGTGTTACGCGTCTGCCCGTGAATCACAGACACACAGTATCGGAGAAACCTAATTCTGATTGGCCAGCCAAATAAGAAACTTTCTTTTCATTAAGGCATGCGGTCAATACGGAAAAAAANAGAAACCTAATTCTGATTGGCCAGCCAAATAAGAAACTTTCTTTTCATTAAGGCATGCGGTCAATACGGAAAAAAAAGTGCTTGTATACCAGTAAGTTATTGAAATCTAGCATGAACGGAAATCTTTTCGCAAAATTCGGGTGTCCTTAATTATAATACTTGTAGGTACGGACGATTATTTTTATTAGAGCCCAAAAAACCTCAATTATTCACGAACCTGCTTTAAATTATGTTCAATAAACCACTAACTCTCCATAAAATAAGATACTTACGAGAACTCTTGGGCAAAGTGAGACAGGATCGTTAGATTGAGTGGGTAGGAATTACTATTAGCGCTCCTTCCCCCCCCCCCTCATTACTTCCAGCACACACACTTGCCAATGTTGGCAGTTAACTAACGTATGAACAGTATATATAAAAACTGATTTCTTTTGAGTTTTATGAGAGAGCTGTGGTTCCAAACGACGTTGAAACGGCACCAGGGCCAGCTATAACGCTGTTCTCGACAGCAGAGGCGTAGCCATATAAATAGTATTCCCGAAATTGAATACGGAATGAATCAGTTGCTTGGCTTTCAAAGTATTTTTCTAGTAATCGTTTGAAAGAGAGGAAAAAAATTTCTAAAATTGGCTGGAGGTTGTAAGACACGCCAAATTTAACTAACGCAACAAGAAAAAAACTAATCGAAATTTTTTTTCATTCTAAAATTGTAGTGCCTACTAAATGAGTATAAATTAATGACTCTTTTTGAGGCGATGAGAAATTTTCTGAAAGCTAAAAAGATTTTGTCAAAATTGTGAATAATTAATGACAACTTTTTTAATGAATGTACCTGAAGCAGCTGTCCAGGCACGTCAGTAAATCGTCAAGAGCCCCCTGTCGCGGCGGCGACATTACCAAGTGTCACGGAACATCCCTGAAGACTTGATGGTAAGGGGAGGGAACGATGAAGGAGAATTCCCAGCGGGATCTTATTTAAGGCGAGCTGATTTAGGACTTCTCATTGGTGACGTTCAACCTCCAATTACGCTAACAAGGTCCGGCATCTCCGCGCAGCCGCTCAAGATCGTTTGGTGACGCGCGCAGCTTTATCGGCGACAGGGAGAAAAAAAAGGCGTAGAGAAAACGGAAGGGGTGAGGGGTTGGAGTTTAAGGAGCAGGGAAAGGGGCCTTAACTAGGAGAAGACACGGCGGAGATTAGGAGGATATGTAAATACAAGTCCGTGCGCCGCGTAGCGCCGACAAGAAATGCCAACCTGAAGTCGCTGTCGCGCCAGATCCCACGCAGATAACTTAATTACACGTTCGGGATTTATCAATTCCTGGGAGGAAAAGGAATTAAACCTGAGGCTCCGGACTCGCCTTGACACCTCCGGGATAGCTCTGGGTGCCTTGGAGCTAATTTACATTCCCCCTGCCTGCCTGCCTGCCTGCCGACAACCGTGTCATAACAAAGCCGGAGCACGTCGCCCACACACACATCAAACACGTTCCTCGTTGTTTTCTTCCCTTGACCACATGGGAAGAAACAAATCGTCTGAAGTTATGTGCGAAGGACGCTCGCCTTCCAGGATTTAGACACAGGACGTTCCCATAACTGAAAGTTTCCATGATTTTCTCACACAATCGGGCATTTCTTTGCTTTGTTTATTACAATTATCATATTAAATTTCGTCATAATACCGTTAAGCGGCGTGTAAATTATAGTTAAACTTTTCTGAGACGTGCATTTTTAATACATTAAGTATGACCCTTATTAGTAAACACTGTGGCAATATTCACTTTCAATGCCATTACTTCGGAAAACTGAAAATATGCTCAAATGATCAATATTTAATAAGAATTGATGCCAACAAGTGAACCGGAATTATATTTATGTTGACTGTTACTGATTTCACGTACCGTATATTATGCTAAACAAGTTAAATTCATTTTGCAACGTTGTATATTAAGCCCAAATGATAAAAATTTGACATTGTCATTGGAAATCTGTGGTTTGTTGTGAAGGCGTTTTCGCAGGTTTTCAGTGAATTATTAAATAGTATATTGTTAAACCGTGAAATAGGCTACTTCAAGTCGTAAATTTTTACAGCATTCCACTCATCAGCCAATTAATAAATGCATGATAATAGAATTTCCAGTCACTTATTCCGCCCGCCTGTTCAGGTTTAGAGTACAGCGTGAATTGGGTTGCATCGTGCAGATTAGTCTATTGTAACATGCTAAGATTAATGTTATTGGACTTCCTCGTCAAAAATTAATATTACTCTAGTGAAATCAAATCATACGTGTTGTTTTTCTAAAATTTTGGGCCCGTGGAGAATTTAAACATCAGTCTTCCTTACCATAAAAATAAGATTACCAAATAAGATTTTAGGTAAAGTTAGTTCCCCAATTCTGTACTCCACCAGCGTTGGCTTACACAAGTGCATTTACAACCTTCTCCCCTAAAGATGCAACTTTGAAAAGCGTGTCGTGAAATTTCAACTGCCAAGGGCTTCGAAATCTTTATACTTTGATTGCAAGACAGGCATGCTACATCTAGATGACCAGTGTCCTTTTTCCAGTCTATTACCCAACTACACTGTGTTAAACATCCCGTTTGAAGTTATCAAACAGCTGAGAAAAATTAATTAAATCGTTAAATGCTCAAGATAGAACTGTAGATCGCATCAACACGTACTTAGCTGCTTATCAAATCACGTTTTAATTTGGACAGGAGTACCGTTTTTAAAAAAGGTAATATATTTTTTTTACTTAATCGTACTGCATCTATTTACAGTTGCGAATGTAAAGTTCTGCTGATATTATTTTTAAACTGGGACACCCGAAGAGGGTTACCATCAATCGCGTCATTAATGACTTGCGAAGTTATCGTGAGTTGGAGTCCCATGTAGGCCCAACACCAAGTAGGAATTTAAAATGCAGTCGTGTGTCTTGTATCCTCAAAAGTCAGTAAGTAATTTAGTTAAAATACTTAGCTAAATATTAATTTTTATAAAAAGATTTGATAGTCGTAACTGTAATTAGTGATCATTGAAGACATAGTTTCCAAGAACTTAGATAAACACTTTGTATTAATATGAAGAAAACATGAATTTACCTCAGATATTTTTAGTGAATACATAATTGAATAAGAGTATCGGGAGATTATTAGATTATTTTCATGTATTCCTCCGTGGGAAAGATGCTGACGGCTTCTCCTGGAGAAATTGAGATAAATNAGATTATTAGATTATTTTCATGTATTCCTCCGTGGGAAAGATGCTGACGGCTTCTCCTGGAGAAATTGAGATAAATCATTAACTGATGATGCGTATCTCGACGGCCTAGAATAACATTACGTGTATCGTTTATCTCTAGGACGACAAGGCAANAGAATATTAGATTATTTTCATGTATTCCTCCGTGGGAAAGATGCTGACGGCTTCTCCTGGAGAAATTGAGATAAAGCATTAACTGATGATGCGTATCTCGACGGCCTAGAATAACATTACGTGTATCGTTTATCTCTAGGACGACAAGGCAANCATTAACTGATGATGCGTATCTCGACGGCCTAGAATAACATTACGTGTATCGTTTATCTCTAGGACGACAAGGCAAGGAGTTTATCGACCCGGTATGACAAGATCGAGGAGAGACTCGCTATCGTTCGTTCGCCAGAACGTTCTGATCTAACACATATTTGACCCCAGGTAGGATTTGCCGGAACATAAAATCATGACCTTGCCACTGCACAACACCTCAAAGACGCGAACATTTTAACAAAACTTGATCACTATAACTACACATCTGTATTCGAAAGTACGCTGTACACAGGGTTACAACATTGTTATAAATTCGATGTTATTGTTTTATGATGTGTGTGTGTTGTCAGAAAGCATTTTGTAACGATCATCACCGCTGTTTACTCTCCATTTCATCAACAGTGCTACAGCGGAGATAATTGTTTTGGTAAGGAAATCCATTTTTTTATTGTCATTTTGTTTTTAAATTCAACGTTAAGTGTCACAAACGAAATAAATGGAATACTTGTAATATCTAATAACTGAAGTGTCCCTATATTTCTGTATTTGCACTAGTATAAATAGTATTAGCCTAATATTTCAGAAGTTTAAATTGAAATACAGTAACATTTTAACTAACACGTAGTAAAAATATTTAATTTATCTGCAACAAATCATGGGCATTGTTAGATTGTTAGCTCGTTTATGGCATATTTAAACTTTTGCTAATTATTGTAAGTAACTGTCAACGATATACTTAAAACTAGAGGAGTANCTCGTTTATGGCATATTTAAACTTTTGCTAATTATTGTAAGTAACTGTCAACGATATACTTAAAACTAGAGGAGTCACACATTTCACTATTTATAACCACCGAATAACCAATTCAAAGAAAACTGGTGTCAATTTATGACCATTGCGAAACATTGCCGGGTTTGTATTAAAACTGTAAGAAAAAATTTATTAAATCAGTTTGCTGAATTTTTTATCTCAAACGTAATGACTATGTAACTTCACTATGTGCAAGGGAGATAATTAACATGAGTTATGTCAAGTTTATAATTGCGGGTATAATAAAAAAAAAGCATAATTTATGTCCTGAAATACTGAGAGAAAGTTCTTAAATACATTCGCTTACCACAAAACCGGATACGACTATAAATCAACATGTTTGCTAAATAAACGAAAATACTTAAAAATAACTTTTGTGGTAACGGTAAAAATTGTTAACAATTTTTAGTGAAATTTATTTGCAAGCAAGTGAAAACTGCGCTGCCTAAATAACAGGATATAGTAAATTACCTTCGCTGATGTATGTATATAGTTTACTCACGGTTACTTCCAACTTTCTGGAGCCCAGCTAAAGTTATATCTACAGCACATTTCTCAGCCTCATACAAATAAAGCTGTCCAAGTTCGGAAAATTACACCGAAGGGACAGCGCACCGCAATTGTGCCCACTCAATTTCATAACATTATGCATGATAACTAATCCTTGCTAGGCATTACCAACACAGCTATATTCTCTCAAACGTTACTCAAATTAATTATAAATTAAACATTGTAGTTGAAAAATANGGCATTACCAACACAGCTATATTCTCTCAAACGTTACTCAAATTAATTATAAATTAAACATTGTAGTTGAAAAATATAATAAACTTAAAACTTTAATTTAAACAAAAACAATATGCTTTTATGTTACAGAAGTTTTAACACATGTCAAAATGACATCTTTAGGAAACAATCAAAAACGTCATACTTGGGGTGATTTTTTAAAGGTTTTATTACACACACACATACATACACACAAACACTCACACATACTGCCGCTAAAGAAGGGCGCCTCTGAAGGACCGCACATCCTGGGTAGATCAGGGTAGGGCAATGACGTTATTAGTTGTTCAGCCGGGTGGCACAGCACATGCAACACTGGCGACACTGAAAAACGTTATTCAAGTGGAGGTCGGGGAGCCGCTGAGAAATAGTTGCATTGTGTTTCCCCGCCGTTCGTGTGCACAGATGAATCAAATGATTGTTTTTATCACAACACGAAGGCAACAGGAAAGTGTCATTTACTGCAGCCAAAAAAGTTAATAGTTTTGCCACATAGCCACAGGCAGGGTTTTAAGGAATAAATAATGCTCTATTGACCCATGATAATCTCCCTGATCACGTCAACTAGAAACGTCCCCTTCTTCGTCGACGAAGAACGGAAATCTTGAGAAGTGGGGAGGTATCTCGAGGAAGAATTAGAAAGATGGAATAAAGGTAAAGGAAGAATGTCGAAGGAAAGAGGATGAGGAAGGGAGAGCGCAGGATTGGAAGGACGGAGGAGCGCCGTCTCAAATGAAACAACCATTCATTACCCTTTCACTTGCTCCGAGACCACGTCACTTCCTCCGCCTCCAGGGCGGGGAAACTGCCCCGGCACTGGTCCATGACTTCCTGGACGTCGTGTGAGAGAGAAAGAGAGAGAGAGGGGAGAGAGCCGTCGTCCGCGTGAGATCCGGGCGCCCATTCGTCAGTCCCTTCCTGGGAACGTCTCTCTTTCTCATTCTCTCTCTCCAGTCGCCAATCTTTTACTCTTTCTAGGGCACCTCAAGTTTCTGTTCGTCGGTCGCCTCCGCCCGTGGCTTTTGACCTCTCGAGATATTTGGCCAACCTCACCCCGTCCGCCTGGGGGAAATGCCTGCAGATGAATCACCGAAGAGAAGAATTGTCCCGTGAGGAGGCAAGAGAAAAATCCACTTCTTCAGAAACTTGTACAGAAAACCAAATTTTTTTTTTNAAGAATTGTCCCGTGAGGAGGCAAGAGAAAAATCCACTTCTTCAGAAACTTGTACAGAAAACCAAATTTTTTTTTTGTGCATTTGCTTATTTATGTCGAACTATGAACAGAATCATAAATGAAAAAGGCTTTCTGTGTAATATGTACTAACCATAATTGAAACTTAGTGCTAAAACTATAAAAAATCATTTATTTAAAAAAATGTTGATTTATGTGCCAGACTCATTTAGTCCTGCTTTTCAAATTCCTCTAAAACAAACATGATGATAGTTACACACCTACTATCTAGTGACACTTAGTGTGTCCAAAGTGGTACTAGAATATAAAATCATGTTCGCAAGCATTTATTTTGACTACGTTCGTCTTACAAAGTTTAAGGTTGTTTGCTGCCGAAATCAAACTCAAAGTTAAATTTAAATTTAATCCTGTGAGGAAAGGAGGGGAGGAAATAATTCCTTTAACTAGATTAAAACTAGCTAAGGGAATTCACGGGCTGACAGCGGAGTTGCTGAGATATGTAAGAGCACATCACTTAAATATTTAGATCACTGTTCAAAGATGTACACAATGGTTGTTCAGACGAACCAAAAAATAAATAAATAAACTTCTGAAGTAGCAGCAAGTGTANTCTCATTCTTTGAAGAGCACATCACTTAAATATTTAGATCACTGTTCAAAGATGTACACAATGGTTGTTCAGACGAACCAAAAAATAAATAAATAAACTTCTGAAGTAGCAGCAAGTGTACATAGTGACATTTTGTATTTGGAACATTTTGAAAATTCAAATTTCCCTCCCTGTCTGGCACATTAGTTGGCAGCCCTCATGCTGCTTCCTTATAGGGCGGCAACCCTGCTTCCTACTGGAAGGCAGTCTAGCAACCAATATGGCGGTAAGTGGTTGTGTTTTCGAGCTCATTGTTGTATCTTGATTAATTATTTGAGGATGTTGCATCCGTATTCATTACAGTCCACAAAGCGATCATGTGACATTTATGGTCCTCCGGGCCGGATATGTGTCAATATTTGAGGGTGTGTTTTGTGTGGAACAGTGACTTTCGTCTCGCCACGTGTTTTTCTTTGTTTTGTCGCGGTACACTCGGTGCACTTCGTTCCAGCGCATTTATTTTCGTATTAGGCACGTTCGATGCTTAGTATTTCAAGAAGTGTGGCCTTGTTTAATTTTCGTTTCGGTTGGCACGACATTCAATTTTCTACGCGNCGATGCTTAGTATTTCAAGAAGTGTGGCCTTGTTTAATTTTCGTTTCGGTTGGCACGACATTCAATTTTCTACGCACGTTTTTTTGTTTTTGTTCGCGCTGTTACGTGCGGGAATTATTTCCGTTATGGTACACGTGAAGAAGTCGACATTGNCGTTTTTTTGTTTTTGTTCGCGCTGTTACGTGCGGGAATTATTTCCGTTATGGTACACGTGAAGAAGTCGACATTGATAAAGACTCACTTTTCACTGTTGGAAAAGAATTTGGAAAATTGAACGGTGTTCATCATAGCAGAAGTCCCATGCCTGTGCCGCTTCATGGTTCAGGGAAGTGAAGAAATTTATTTGTATTCTTTGTCACTGAAGGCTATCTGTATTANTGCCTGTGCCGCTTCATGGTTCAGGGAAGTGAAGAAATTTATTTGTATTCTTTGTCACTGAAGGCTATCTGTATTATTTATCACCGCCGTTATATTTGTTGTTTTGTACTTCTATTCGTTTTTTACTCCGAATGGTGTTACATAGTTAAGGTTAGGGTTGATCTGACATGTTCTTTACCTCAAAACCAGTTATCACTCCAACTTGTTTCTAACAATGGCCGTAGTACGTTTAGCGCTGGTACGCCTTCGCTTGACTGAAAGCTGCATCAAACGAGCTAGTGAACTCGCACAGGTTGTTATTACAGATATGTCCAAGGAGATATGGTTTTTGGCTACTGTGCGGGAACTTCCTGAACTCCACAATCACTTCGATGCTGACTATGTCACTGTCGAGGCAGCGGCAGCCACATATATTGATTTTCATGAACACGCTGCACGCATAGCTGACTTTGAGAAGTATTTTGCAATTAGGGCCATTATAGACTCCTTGACCGTTCAACGCAATGAGAAATCGACGTCGTCAACAGGTCAGAGTAGTAGTTATCGTGTGTCTCTCCCAAAGATCATGCTTCCCAGTTTTTATGTAAAATCAAAACAATGTTTCAATTTTTAAGATTTATTTTTTACTCTTGTTATCAACAACAACGATATTTCACCAGTGGAAAAACTAGCTTATCTGAAGACTACCCTTCGAGGTGAGGGTCTTGGTATCATACAGCCGTTGCCTATGTCAGATACCAATATTAGTGTTGCTTGGAAACTGTTAACAGCCTGGTATGAAAACTAACGCCTCTTAGTAGGGATTCGCTTACCACAACACCCGATACGATTATAAATCAACATGTCTTCTCAATAAACGAACATACTTAAAAATAACTTTTGTGGTAACTGTGAAAATGGTTAACAATTTTTAGCGAAATTTAAATGCAAGCAAGTGAAAACTGCGCTGCCTAAATAACAGTCTTCACAGAAAATGTGTCTGCCTTGAAAGCTCTTGATGTGCCAGTAGAACATTGGGACTTGCTACTTCTGCCAATTGTATGTAAACTTTTGGACCCAGTATTTCACACACAGTAGGAGATGACTCTTTCGGATGAGTTTCCCACTTTATATCAATTTGACTTGTTTATTGAGATGCATTGCAAGGGTCAATAGATAGTAGGCCCTGTCAAATCTAAGAGTGCTACTATTCTTCCATTTAAGTCCAAGATAAAAAGCCTACCTAACTGGCTGCATGATCATGAGCAGATATCAAAATACTTAGTGAGTTCTCATTCAGCATGTTGCTTGTGTAAAGGGCTTCATAGTCTGCATAAGTGTTCAGAGTTCTGTAAACATTCTCCAGATGTTCACTTCAAGGTACTTAAGGAAAACCAATTATGTCTCAATTGCCTTGCTGTGTTGTCCACTGTGCAGGTATATTATACATTATCAATACTTCTGGATCTCATGTTGTTGTTCGAGCATTTGTGTATATAGCTAACAGGCAGGCTTTATCACTGAGCACTGCCTGCAAAATTTGGGACTGCTTCGCAAAAGAACTAACTTAGCTGTTCGTGGTCTTTCCAGCACTCCAGTCAGTGTTGCTAAGTCGTATACATCCATTGTTNCTGGATATAGCTAAAAGGCAAGCTTTATCACTGAGCACTGCCTGCAAAATTTAGGACTGCTTCGCAAAAGAACTAACTTAGCTGTTCGTGGTCTTCCCAGCACTCCGGTCAGTGTTGCTAAGTCGTATACATCCATTGTTATGTCTTCTCTAGAAGGAAATCTTTATTTTGATGTTGATGCTTTGGGCTTCCTAGAATCATACACCAATTGCCTAGTGTACAGCTGCTTGGGGATGTGCGCAAGGCTATAGCCCATGTCAAGATGGCTGATACAACCTTTGATACTCCAGGCCCAATTGATCTGCTTATTGTTGGAGACTTTTTACAACATTTGCTAATGGGATGTAAATTTTAAGGCACTCCTACAACTTTGGATTCTGTTCTAGGTTGGATCCTAATGGGATGTGTGGAGCAAAGGAATTCTCCTACAGTTGAGTCGTTTTGTATTTCACTTTTGACTGTTCCTTTTCTATCTGAAGTGATGAGACGTTTTTGGGATGTGGAAGAGTTCCCGCCAAATAAACACGTATCGAGGGAAGACATTCAGTAAAACCCATTTTGTACAAACATACTCGAGGTACAGTGAGGGCAGGTTTTCAGTGTCGTTACCCTTTCACACATATCAACCCCCAGCTTTGGTCTAACCAGACCTCAGGCTGTCAGTCGCCCGCTTCGTGTAGATACATGCTTGAAAAAGGATCCTCAACTGAGGCAGATGTATTCCAGTTTCATGGAGGACTATTTCGACAGTGGACACATGGAGGTCATCCCAGCATCGCAAGTTTCCATCTCCTCACCAGTCTACTATCTCATACACCTTTGTAATAGAACCAGGTAGCTCCGCCACAAAATTCAGGGTTGTGTTCGATGTGTCAGCAAAGGGTTCGTCGGGTA
>NQII01004029.1:0-31851 GCA_002778355.1 Clitarchus hookeri
TCTTTTCCCAATGTATTTATTAGTGTATGTCTGTAAAAAACTAAATTGTACCCGGGAAAGCTGGGTCGGGTCGCTAGTGTATAATAAACTGCAGTCCAGTGATAAATTCATCACAAAATCTCAAGTCTTCGAATTCCATCATGGCATTGAAGGTATTCNAATAAACTGCAGTCCAGTGATAAATTCATCACAAAATCTCAAGTCTTCGAATTCCATCATGGCATTGAAGGTATTGGCGAAATATTCGTGTCTCGGGTCATTAGAAAATCAGTGTTAAAACTACGGCTAAATCAAAGGGCACCCGTCGTTTAACGGAAAATTTAAAAGCCTAAAACGTAGCCTGGACACTTTCTGGGTTGAACCCTTGTCAGGAAATTTATGAAAAGCTATATAATGAGTGAGTGAAGAGATTACGGCAGCTCTTTACATCGAGGTCTTGAGATCCGATGGGGGTGAAGCGAGGTGAGTATGGAGCAGCGCTGGAATAAAAGGGCGTGGGAAAATGGAGATCCCGAGAAAACCCACTTACCAGCGGCATCTTCTGACACCTTTCCGACATGCGAAACACTGGGAGCGACTCCGCCGGGAATAGAACCCGGTTCGCCTAGGTGGGAGGCAAGTAGCTAAAACCACTACACCACCGCGGCTCCAAATGCGGTAGACTTATATACGAAATTTTTTATGGGAAATATAGGTTAGGCTAAGTACCTGTGAACGAAGCGTCTGTGTGAAAAGTATGAAATGCTCACAAATACTTGCGATACACGCTTTATAGAATAAGCGCCTGTTATGCTTCTTGCCAGTTACCAGCTGTAGGCTGTTCTTTACGGAATCATCTACCAGCTTGCCACGTTACATGATATTAGTCACTCTGCCTCTGAACTTTCGTCATTGGCTGTAGAATCCTTCCACTCTCAGCCAGTGGCAGATGTTAGACGAGCATATGAAAAAGTCAGTTGCCGGATAATAACGTTGAATATGCCTGTCCCTACTTACGGCTCATATCGCCTCGGTCAAGTTACGCCACGAGAGAGATGATTAAATTATTGGATAACTATTAGTTTGTATATCACCTTACAGTGGTTTGTACTTGCCGTACTAAGCTATTTGTAGAGACAGGTGTTTTTTTTTTCCGCGAAAATATTTCAAGACCAGTTGTACTCCAAATCACTTTTGTTCATATGCACTTTCGTGGTTGGATGATTTTAAATGTCACGTGACTCAAGTGTCTGTCCGCGAATCATGGACGTTCAGTATCAGAGTACTTTATTACGATTGGTTCAGTCAAATAGGAACATGTCTTCTCACGTAGACACGCGACCAATGACCAATGAAAGTTGTGGTTGTGGAAGTAGGATATTGAAGTCTAGCATAGCCATAAATATTTTCGCGAAAAATGCCTATCCCTAGCTCTTTGTAACATACACATGTTATTGATACTGGCGATTTATTATCTACTGAGTATGCTTTATGAAAGACTGGCAAAATTCGCCCGTATTGACTGGGCCGGGCAATCCAGCAATAGGTCTCTCCGGTACGGAATTTTTGTGATTATTGAGCAGTTTTTTGAAACTTATAAAAATGAAAATAATCCAATCATGGATTTGTATATAAGAAAAAAATATTTTGAATTACAACTTTTCGTGAATTTTTCTTGAAACTCGGATTTTCTATACTGTTACTGTTCTATCAAATAAATTTAAAATGCTGAAGATATTTTTAACCAAAAAATGAATGCCTGATAAAATTATTGATTAGTAAAAAAAATATATATATTATGATACTCGATAAGCAGCAGTTCCTGTTACACGGAAACCAGAAAAATATCACAAATTCATTTGGGAATACTCTAGAATTCAAATATCAAAGCAATAATATTTACTTTGCAATGTGGTCGCAACTTGTTTGACTCGCCTTCGAACACTTGATTTTTAGAGACCCAGAAAAGTCGCGGATACATTTGGCAACAAGCTTGGACTCTACAATTCTTTCTCTACTAAGAGCCTCACTTAGTTGTTCATTGGCCGATGCCCCAGTTTTATCGCAGACCAGGTAGAACGGTATTCGGACCTAGTTTTCTTGCAGGTCAGTTATTGGTTCAGATTCGTCCAGGGCGTGTCTTACAAAGTGCGATACAATTGAGACAGAAATTCGGATGTAAACGTGTTTTAAGTCTAGCTTGTCCTGAAATAAAATTGGGAAATTTCCGGATCTTTGCTGATTTTCACGGAAATATTTCACGATTATATGCATTTCAAAACACTTGAGCTCACAGTATGTGCACCGGAAAATATCACGAATTCTATTCAGGATAAGCTAGTCTTTTAATTTATGTGCGTGCATGTTAAGTTTACAATTGCACCATAGTTTATCAGATACGCCCTGATGAACACTGAGCCAATTACTGGCCTGCAAGGAAACAAGGCTAGAATTTTGTGGCCCTTTGTAGAAAAATGACTACCCACTGGACAAGAACCAATGAACGAATAGTTAAGGCTCGACTTCACCTCTTGTCCAGAAATTCTTATTTTTCGTGGCACATAATTTCAATTCCAGAGAAATTATTGAAAATCTTTGATTGTAGAAAGTTTACATTTTACGAGTTGTTAAATGTTTTTGTGTGTAGTTTTTACTGATTTGATTGCAGCTTGCGGGTTGCAAAAAATGTAGAAACATATTGATAACATATTACTACGCGCTCGCATACTGTGAACTCTGCGGAATAGGAAGACCGAGAGTCGTGATATGATAACGGGCACCAAGTCAACTGAATGTTTTGAATGACAGGCGAGCGATAAACCAAGAAGCGCATATCTGTTACACAAAGCATCCCGCCGCGCATGGCGCATGGCGCCGTGATAATCCTTTTTCGGCGCTGTCCTGATCTTGGTTGTATTGTATTTCTGAGTGTATCTGAATAATTTTCTAGTTGTTTAATGCCCTAATTTCTCTGAGTCTGACTCAGGAAAAACCTTCCAGGTAAATACCAGCAAGTATAAAATTGCGACGGGCCTCCGAGCCAGGAGTTGAGTAGATTAGTGACTGAAATTTTAGCGATATACAACGAGCAACGAGCGGCTTGAGAAGTGACCGGGAGGAGGAAAATCTGTGACTGCAAGCATTGGCGCAGCGAATAGTGCTACATGAAGGCTAGACCATTCAACTGGATGAGTGAGTGAAAGACATTACCAATGATGGCAACAGACAGACTGAAAGTGTGGTAATGATGAGTATGAGTTAATTGACTATAACTAAACAGAGAAATTAAGAAGGACGATAATTAGAGTTTAAATATACATTAAATATCTCGCTCACTGAGAACTAAAAACAGTATTAGTTAAGATAGATAATTAAATGCTGTAAGTTACAACTGTGTGAATAAATTAGAAATAGAATTATGTTATTTTATTTTTATTTGTAACTCCATCACTCATGAACTCAAATACGCCCCTCGGGCACTCGTGTAACAATATAAATATGTTCCTGACTTTTTGCATCTAGTAAATAACACAAAGTAATATTTAAGCAAAAAAAAAATTAACAATACGTAACATGTAAATTTGCTATAATCAGAAATTGTCAATAATTACTCTTAAACAGAAATTATGGCGAGAAAACTAAGAATGTATGCAAAAGAGGCAAAACCGAAAATATATAACACAATGGAGTCTAGTCTACATGTCGACGAAACCGCGAAATTTTCGTGTCCTTGCTTACTTTACATGCACTTCCATGATTGGGTTATTTTAATTTCTATCTTTTTCACATGGCTGCCTGCTAATCATAAACGTTAATTACCGGAGCAACGTAATCGCTATTGGTTGGCACAGTCAAGAAATATGATGTTTCCCGCTAGAAACATGAGGCAAGTTTGCATATAGCAGAGCGAAGTCGAGCCTGGTGGTAAATCTTTCCGCAAAAGTCAGGTCAGCCTAGTAATGGTTAAGTGTAACAGAAAGCTGCTCGCCTCAACTGTTTCAGCCACTGATTTATGTATTCTTTTAGGCCTTACAGCGAATACATTTTGTTTGTTTTGAAAAGTACAAATATCAGTACAACTCGGTGTAATTTGTCACGAGCAATTAAAGCGTGTTTGTGTTTGATGTTATTAACATTTAAACAGCGAATTTTGTTTCCCACACGTGAGGGATTTTCCTTATTGGACTCTGGTTTCTGCTGTGTATGCTATATTCGCCGTATTTTCACACTTTTTGAATCAAACATTTGAAAAACCACCCTAAGTATGGCGTGTTTGGTTGTGTCCTACATATGTCATGTGATTCATGTATCATAAACATTTGTACGTTTGGTAACATAATTTTTTTTTATTTTTGTTAAACTGAACTTTTCTTTAGATTTTACCAGTATTTAATTTACAATGAATATGAATAAAAACAGAGTGAAAATAGGTATGTTGGTAATACTTAGTGAGAAATAGTTCTCATGCCAATTATTATTAAATTAAATACGCACAAATGCAGTGCGTTGCCTCTTCGGTGTTATTTTCTGGAATAAAACCCATGTGCCACGGTGAAATTTTCCTTGGAAGATTCCATGAAAACTTGCATGGCCACTTGTATGGATGGTTTTACGAAAGATTTGTCCGACTGCTGGCCGATTTCATGAAGGTTTTCGTAATTGGTCGTGTGCAGTTTTTGATGGAAGGTTTCATACAAATGTTCACGTTTCAGCCAATCAGAGTGAGGGTGGTGGAGTGTAGTGTTGATGACAGTTGTAATTTTGTTTATTTTATTTTGAGAAGCAGAGATATAAAATAAATACAAATGAAAACTTAAAAAATATTTACCAATGCTACAACTGTGTGTGATAAGTATAGAAAATATGCGTCTTTATTAAACAAAAAAAAAATCCAGTTATCACAACAAAACGACTAGGCTTTGAGGATTAATGGTTATTGCGGAAGTCGAGAATGAAGTTCGTTCCTGAAACACAGGTGCAGAAGTAAAATCAATACAAATGCAATAATCGCCTTCACTTGTGCGGCAGCAATTAAGGGTCTACTGTGTGACAGGTTATTCCATATAAACCTCCTTGTCAGCTTGCATGCAAGCTCGGGTAGCGTGTCTCGTAGGAGCTTCCACCCGAGGTTGTGTGGAACATCGCACCGTGACACACATGCTATCGTGAAGCTGTGTTTGCATGAGACGGAAGAATAGTCTGAAAGTAGAAGAACTTGACTGGTCTTCAGGGAAGTTGGAAGTAACCACGAATGAACTATGCACAGTAGAACATTAAATCCACTTAACTGTAAAATTTCACACAGTGACATGTGGTGAAGTGTTGCAAGGAAAGCTGGTGCTTCCTCACTGCTGTAAGTAGTATGATTTGGTATGTCCGAGCGCATCTGGCAGATGGACGAGAGGACTGACCTTTGACATTTGACCTTGACATTGACCTTTGACTAGGTACTTCATACTCTGCCATTCCATGCCATGAACTTTTTTCTAGAATTTTCCAGTTCATGGTCTGTCATTCCACCATGGTACCTCCTGCTCTGTCATTCCTTCACATGATATCTGGCAGAGGACCAGAGGACTATCCGCCATCTTCATTCCATGTCACCATCTTGTTTCTGGAATTTTACATTTTCCTTCTCTGTCATTCCAATTTTCTACCTCCTACTCTCTCATTCCTTCTCGCCTCTTTCCAACCAGATATCATGTGCTGTTGGTTGCCATCTTGGATGTCTGTAAGTCGCCATATTGTTTCGTATGCTGCCATCTTGGTTCTAATATAGTTTGCTTGGTAGTTCTAGCCGCCATCTTGGAATTTTAAATTATGGCCAACCAGAATAGCAATTTTGATTCCCCTACTGTCTGCTAGACAGCGCTAGTGTCACTTGATGTCATCATTGGCTGCTAGGAGCACTTGTGTCGGCTGGAGACTAAGGGCGATGGTCCATGTGCTGTATTCAGACACTCGCATCTATCGATGTGATATGTTTTAATACCGTAAAAAAAGGTGTGATGATGAGGAGTAGTGAACTGCCAGATCTTGGTTTGGTAAACAGATGCCCCAGTCGATTTAGCCATTATAACATGGGTGCTAGTGCAGGTCTAAATGGCGTAAATATAAAAAAATTATTAGGATATGTCTATTCGAGAGGTAATGCAAAATATAAACTGTGAGATGTCATCAGTTTATAAGCGTAGTTATGCACAAATCATGAACCATCCAAACTAGGTCCTCAAAATTCTGTATGTAGTGTTGTAGGCACAATTATGTATCATGATAACATATATGTTAAGCCCCCAAATACTTGTATAGGCATAGTTAGCTTACATTTGAACACGATTAGTGTTAGGTCCTTGAAAATCAGTATCCCTGCACCAATGTGTCATATCAATAATGAGATGTTTCTAAGCATCTCGTTACTCGTAAATAATAAGTAAATAAGTTTTTTTTCCTCTCTGTAGCATAGCAAATGATAAGTGCTTTCCACACCTACATTAAAAGTGTGTGTGCCTACTTGCTGTGGCAGGCAGTACAGATAGATTTCACTATTTCATTCTCTACAACACACATTCCAATGATGGCAGTGAGTCACATTTACCACAGACCAGGAAGTCTGAGCAAGTGCTTGCCTACACACTGCTCAATACCTCGTCCACACTGACTTTTATTACTTAAATTCATTAACACATATGAGAAGTAGTATGCAAAGATTTATTTTTAAGCAATTGTAAATATTTTCTTTACACTTGTACATATTGCATATAAATAATTGTAAGTATAAACATTTTTTTTACTTGTCTACATATGTATAAAAGAGGTAACTATATCTTAAAAATAAAATACACTAAGTTTACAAATCAAATTTATTTAAACATTTTCTTAATACAAATACATTTTTTTAAATACAATAATGCATTCAAAATTTTCTTCAGTGATGAACTTCTTCGGGTGGACGTCCCACATCTTCATCTTTACTGCACACATGCACATGGTCCCTTGCACGAGGCCTAAAACCAAGCTCATGCATACAGTTCCCCGGATGTTGGAACCTGGGCTACATAATATACACTTGTAGAGGTACTAAGGAGATGTACATTTACCTTCATATCTAATTTTAAATTAATTAATTTGAAATGTTTTTTGCAACTTTTTTTAGATAACTCTACAAGTATATATTATGTAGGTGGTATACAACATTGTTGACATGAAAACCACGAAACCATAAAAAAGGAGAGGATATAGGAGGCGCCAGACAGATGACAGCCAAAGAATAAGAGTACAAGTAGATAGATAGAGGAAGAGAGAATAAGTATAGCGCAGTGTATAAGAGAATGGTAAGATCGACTTCGCCTCCAATGGTTAGTGTGTGGTTGACATGACCACCTTTTCACCTTTACAGCACCATACAGAATAGGTGTTGGAACCCCCCAAGAAAATACTATAAACCTCGGGTCGGGGGCTCAACATAGGTGCCAAATCCTACATGATGTTGTAATAGTGGAATAGCGACCACATCACATACGATCATAATGATTGAGTCACAATGCCCCACGAGATCCCTTCATCATAATCATCATCATCATCATTCTATATTACAGATATATGTGTATGTCCTCTGTAATGATAAAAATTTAATTTATATAACTATATGGTAGAGTGTTTATTCCATTTTCACATATTTGTCTTTTATCATCCTTCCACGATAATGCTAATTTATTAAGACTTTCGCTGTATAGGTCATGCTGATAAGAACAAATGGTATGTACTGTTTGTATCAAGGTACAGTGGTCTTGCAGAACAGTACTATAATTCGCAAAGGATATTTCGTTCTTGACGACACATTTTTGTATACCCTTTGCTCGTTTTACATGTTTTCCTCCTCAGTGATATGCATACAGTTTCGCCCTCAGCCCAACAAATTCCACCATTACATCCCCTCCACACTCATCTGTATGTTTACCCACCACTTTTTTGTTGGTGGGCAAGTAACTTGGGTGAGTGGGAGGGTAGGCACTTGTGTCAAACGTTGTCATTAATGCTGGGTCTAAGGCTAAGTACGGTTACAAATCATCCGTGCATATCTCGTATATAAAACTATCCGTATCCATGTAGGCCTGTGTAGTATTGTCTCGATATTTTATTTTCATTGCATTATAGTGGAAATCATACATCAGCACCTTTGGTAGTTCCAGAACTGTGAAACCTGCATATATCTGTTTATCGAAAATTATCTGTTTATGGTCAAGGCGGACAAGGCTTAAATTTTCCATATCTATTTACCTGTCTCTGAATGCTGGTTTTGATATGAGTTTCTTCATTCGTGTGTCTCTACACATACCAATTCCATATTTTGATGCCTGTATTTATTTTCCACCAGTTTCTCATATGTAGCATTATTCATTAATTTAAATATATCCTTTTCAAAATAATTATTTGCAGCTTAGCATTTATCCATGTTTAGGTCAATGCATGGTTTTATCCACGATGCTTGTTCAAACTCAGTTTCAAACCATTTTCAATAGCTTGCTTCAGATTTCTGTAGTGTATAATGGATGTATTTATGTTTATTTTCTAATGTTGTCATTAATTTTGACTGTCTAGATCTAGAGGAACACTCGTTCACCGGAAGGAACGGTAGATCTTTGGGATTATCATGAAGTTCTTCAGGATACTCTAAATCCACCTCAATTATATATCCAGTCGTAGCATCATTGGGAATGGTCATAACATCGATATTTGTATATATTCATTTAAATCCTCCCACAGGTAATAGCTGAGAAATTGCCCAATGCCCAACCGTATAGGTTATTAGCATCCACATAAATTATATATGTTGGTGGTCTGCTAGTATCATGCGAGGCTGGAATATGGTTGTTATTAGCCACCCAATGGCACTTGATACATTGGACCATACCCCCCCCCCTCTTATATAATGTTCAATAAATAACTGCATGCCATAATATAAAAGCAGCTTAAGTTTTATGTTAGTCATCTTCAGCATGGAGTCAAAAGAAAACCCTGGGGCGCTGACATAATGCACACAATCTAACCCAAAGGTATCGTGAAATTTTCGAAAATGTCACTCAAAAGCAGCACATCAGTTTTTAAATAAAGGTCTGAATATTCGCCCAGTGTGCGACAACCATACCTGCTGTGCATGTGCATAATTAGCAGCACTGACGTGGGAGTCGGTAAGTCGGCTGTAGAAAGCAGCTTCAGGAGGCAGTTGTGGTTCATCCAGTTTCCCCCACGAATCAACAAAATCGATGGGGAAAACACCTTTCCTGGTTAACAAATTCATCTCATCAGGTGCTAAGAATTTAGATGTGTTAAAAAAAACCTGTCAGCAGTCAGGATCCCAGCGATGGTGGCGAGGCTTCCTGACATAAAACGGAAAGTATCAATAAATTGTATAAGAAATCTGTCCCTCAGTTCCTTGCTGACTGTTATTAATTTTTCTTCAGTGTGTGGTATGATAAATATGTCCTGAGGCATAGTAAGTTTTTCGGTAGGATACTGAATTATGGAGGAGACAGTTGGTACTGGTGAAATGGCCAAAGAGATATATGAGCAATCCGAGCCTATGACGATGCTGACATAAGATGGACAAAGAGATTATTCACGAGCACAGACATGCTGCTACTCTCCCACTACCTTCACGCAGAAAAACAGAAAAGTAAGAGACCACGACCATTTCACTGGCAGCTACATCGGACCTGCCTGTAACAACTGCAATATTCTCCGCCGTCGACTAAATCCTAGATCGACCCATCCTATTTCATAACCTATCTTATTGATTAGCATTTTATTATTAAGCAGCTAGGTTATGACAGTGCATCCACACGAGCTCTCTTCGCCGGGGGTGGGGCAGGCCCATTGCACTTGGCAGCATGCGCCTTCAGCGAGTCTGCCCTGGAAAATGTCGAGTTGCATAACTCGCATGAAAAGTTTGGCTTTGCAGGATTAAATCGACAACTTGTCTCATGTCGCCACGCAGAGCCTAACTGTGTGAAAGTCTTGTGGCAATATTGTCAATGGGTGGTCGATGCCTGCCTAACGACGCCTGTACAGCTACGTAAGTGGCTGGAAATGCTGTCCTTGCGGCCGATTGACACAACGCGCCTATCACACATCTGGTGTGCGTCCTCATAGGGGTTGTGGGGACACTGGCTCTCGTGCTGCTTACCGCTCGGATAGTCGGTAGGCGACATGCTACAAAACCCACACCAAAAAAACCTCGGAGGTGGCGTCGGTCTTACCTCAGAGACAGCATTGGGCGAAGGAAGGGAAGGGACGAAAGAAACGGCTGGGACTCTACCGGCCATACTGCTGCGACAAGATCAGCGAGCTGCAACACACGAGTACGAAACATGGTTAACACTAGTGACACACGTCTTAATGGCAGGAGGGTAGGGGAAAAATAGGCATTGCTGACTATGTAGTGGTACGTAATAAAAAATAACTTAAAGCGTCTGTAAGTAATGTAAGAAGAACGAAGAGATGCGGTATTCTCTGCTANTGGTACGTAATAAAAAATAACTTAAAGCGTCTGTAAGTAATGTAAGAAGAACGAAGAGATGCGGTATTCTCTGCTAAAAACAAATGGCTATGTTGCTACCTTCCTTCAGACAACTCCACGAATTTGGTTTGGAGAATGAGGCGATGAACGTGCGATCGCTGAAGGATATCTCCCGAACAAACGTAATCACAAAGAATTAATTTCCAAATATTATAAACATGAAGGGTAATTATCGCTGATANATATCTCCCGAACAAACGTAATCACAAAGAATTAATTTCCAAATATTATAAACATGAAGGGTAATTATCGCTGATCTCCTCCCAACTGAATACTCACTGCGTACTGTGACGAGAGGATACTAAGTTTTTCTTGCCGCCGAAAAGTAGCAGCAAGACGACAGACGAGCAACTCCGGGATTTGATGGGGACCCGCGACTGCTGTCTGCGTTAACCTTGAATCATACGAGAAGTGTTCTTGTTTAAAAAAATATACATGCATAAATTAATTCATGATCACTTAAACATCTGGTGTTAGTGTGACACTTACCTTAAAGAAATATGAAACGCATTGCAAAAGCTGATGACCCTAGCGTGGTTATAGCCGGTCGTCGAGACACACATGAGTTGATTGCGGGGTTGACGTGTCGACCTTGACGAACCCTAGGATCGAATACGAACTGTTAGTAACAAGTTAACAAAAAATATGTGTATTTTTAATATATACCATTAGAAGTCCTTATTATTACGAAATGCATGACAAAATGTTTATAGTAGCATGTTCACAAAAAAATGGCTAAAAATACTACTATAAGAGTCCTTGCTACGTAATGTCTGTGTAGCCCAGCAGGCAAAGGCGAGTAACAGCAACATACGAATTAAGGATAGGGCTTTCCACATAATAAGCAACAACCAACATGTATTTAAAGAAAACCACCCTTTCGCATTTTATTAAATATTACTGAAGTACGTGCGTGTCTACTTTTGAATAGCATGTTATATCACATAAGCTTTACCGTTTAGAACTATCAGAGACAGAATAACATTTTTACTATGCCTGGTGTTGCGAACTAGCTTTTATAANAAGCTTTACCGTTTAGAACTATCAGAGACAGAATAACATTTTTACTATGCCTGGTGTTGCGAACTAGCTTTTATAAGCTAATTCGCGTCAGCCTTTCTTGAAAGTTGTTAGGGGCGTAGCTCAATAATGACTCATGATTCGGTAGAGCACAACAGTATAAGATGAGTTTTATTACATGGAGATTATAAAGTGTCTATTTCAATGACTATTGATCGGGGGAGCTTTAAATTGAATACCAAGATGATTATTCATTACATTTGATTCACGCCATTTTATTTAAACCTAACTGGAAAGTCATCACCTTGTTAATGTTGCCGGAGGCTGATTCTACGAGACGGTTAACGACGGCCGGACACACCCATCTTCCTGGTATGCTTCGCTGGTCGGGTCGACGCCCAAAGGACAAAAGACGAAAAGATGCTCTTCCGGGTGTTACGCTGNAGGCTGATTCTACGAGACGGTTAACGACGGCCGGACACACCCATCTTCCTGGTATGCTTCGCTGGTCGGGTCGACGCCCAAAGGACAAAAGACGAAAAGATGCTCTTCCGGGTGTTACGCTGGCCTATATCAAGCGCGTGGTTCTGCGGCCCCGCTCAGTGACCGGTGGAGGGGAATTCTGCAACTGTCTTCTTTCGCAAGGGTCGACGACCAAATGGTGGTGTTGCAATCCCGCTCGTTCCCAGGTTTAATGTTTGAAGGTGTGATCAGGCAAGCCGTTCAGCTAAGGACTGACCACACCATAACACTGGGCATATATTAAATGTTTTTAAAATATTTGTAAAAATATATGTTTTTCAATAACATATTATTAAAAATATGCATCACTCCACAGNTTAAATGTTTTTAAAATATTTGTAAAAATATATGTTTTTCAATAACATATTATTAAAAATATGCATCACTCCACAGACAAGAGCCAGCGCATGAAAACTGCTTTTTAACTAACTTAACATAATGTAAAATTATTCACACATAATTATTGACATGTTTTCTATTCACGTGTAGGCTGTGTTATGAGTTGTCAGAGACCACATGCGACAGTGACGCAGAACGCATAAGATTGCAGAGGTGAAATAACCGCTTGTACCACGAAGTACAAATGCTCATGCCACCAGAATGGTGTCGCCATGACCAGAGCAATACTGGAGTGCCGTTTGACCAATCAGCACCTGGTAACTTGCTCGTCAGCCGGCAGCCTAGCGAACAAGGAGCCTTCCTTAGCACGGAGTAAGCAATGAGATGAAAGGCGCATTCCCAGAACCTCACACAGAACAAGTATACTCTGATCAAAGGAATCATAATGCCATTTCGTCTCTGTATGTGTATCTAGTCTGTAGCAGCAAGCGGCGGCGGACGCACTCGACAGCTCGGACGTACGTGTTACTGCGGTAGAGCGCGCCCGAGAGAGAAAGCTGGCAGGAATGTGTATTTTTCTNTCGACAGCTCGGACGTACGTGTTACTGCGGTAGAGCGCGCCCGAGAGAGAAAGCTGGCAGGAATGTGTATTTTTCATCCAGCTCGCCACGCGGGGTCACAACACGGCGCTATGTACGGCACAGCATTCTCATTCAGCTCTACCCGCAGGTTTTAGAAGAACGTAATTAAAAAAGTACTCGTAAATTTAACACGCTTAAAATTGATTAATGTTTGGTTTTGTGCTTCACGCACAATTATTAAGTTCATATATATACTTTAACGTACGTACTGAAATTATTTACTTAATACAATCGCAAATACATTTAAAACCAGTCGCATTTCCTAATCGCTTTAAATAAAAATTGTGAGCATATGTGTACATACGATCGCCAGCGGTAAATTTAAATTAGTTACAACCCAAAGTCGCGTGCACTAATATTAAGCATGCGTTAAACATTATACTAAACATGAAAATTATTATTTTGGTTTAATAACCATGTTTTTTTTTCAACACGTGAGCCAATATTATTCTTGTTGACAGAAAAAAAAACATGTTTGCTCGTGATAAAACATTTTTTTTTTGTTAAGTAACCTGTACTGTAGCTACATATAATACAAAATACCGGTAGGTAGAAACTAATGGCGTAGCTATAGGATGAAACATAATACAAGCGCAAGAGTTCAGGCAATTGTTTAAGTCTGGTAGTACGTAGAAACAATATAGAACTTCTAAAAACAACGGTAATAAATTAAACGTAGTTCACAAACTATAAGAAAATACAATTTTTTTCTAAGATCGGGAGATGGCCCCTTAAGACGTTTCAACATTAGCAAGCAACGGAATATATATAAAATTATTCCAGTTTTTTTTTACTATTGCTAATAAACATGACATGATTAAAAACCGGAAAACACATTTTCAAAAGTTCACGACTGTAGCAAACATTCACTTGTGACATTTACACTAATCACTTACCTGGTCGAGATTTAATTCGGAGCGAATACTATGGCCGGCAGAGAATCTCAATGCGATGCGTTGAACTAACAGTGAGGTAGTGATGGAGCAGGTGTACTCTGACGATCAGGCGAGACGAATGAGGACAGAATGANCAGGTGTACTCTGACGATCAGGCGAGACGAATGAGGACAGAATGAGCGTTCCGAGCCTTTATTCGGTCTTTTATAGACGAGGGCAGCGGATTTATACGTACAGAATGAAGTTCCTTTCAAGGTGAGGCTGGGCGTGGCGTAAGTATTCTTAGTCTAGAAATGCACCGTGCCTGCTCACGAAATACGGTCGTGCAGGCATTACGGAGTTGCTATTGGCCAGCCGTGCTTACCTTCAGCGCTGAGGGTTGCGGATGTTTTCTAACTCGCAAGTCAGTAGCATAGTGGCTAGTCTTCTGGTCTTATGCCAGATGCCATGTGAAGGAATGACAGAGCAGGAGGTACCAAGGTGGAATGACAGCATGAACTGGAAATTTCTAGAAACAAGATGACGGCATGGAATGACAGAGCATGAAGGTCAAGGTCGTAGGTCAGTCTTCTGGTCCTCTACCAGATGCCATGTGCGCTCGGACATACCAAATCATACTACTGCTGTACACACTTGGCGCACTAGTAACAAGAGTGGAGCCGGGAGAAACTGGATGTATTGCGGCCACTCACGAGAGAGCGGCGAGGCACCCATAACACACGTGCTGTGACGTCAACTGCACTACTACCTATGTTTAAGTGGCCGTTGTGCAAACCAGCAAACGATAAGATATTGCACGGAGCACACCACAGCTCACTTTGCAATAGTTCACCAAACGCCACTGCTTCCACAGTGTAGACAACCGTGAACGAGACGGTCAACTTTGTCGTTTGTAAAGACATACATATGTGTGCTTTGCGCTGGGCTGTAACGAAGTGTTGAGTTGCACCGCCGCGGCGGGGGTCCCTGTCTGCAGTGCAACCCGGACGTGGAAGGAAGACCGCGGCGCCCGCTCCAAGTACCGTTGTTACCGTTTTTCACAGAAGGACGCGGCGGGGTCGTTAAAGTGGTTTTTTGTGGGTGTTCTCGGCGGCGACCCATAAACGCCGGCACAATGGACGCGCTGCTACGGAATGTGGGTCACCCCGACGCGCGCGAGGGGCCATCTGGCCACCGCCCGTCCGTGCAGAATGCAGTCTTATTCACCCTCCCTACCTCCTCACGCCTCGCCAACACACCACACACAATCACACTACACGTAATTGATTAAACTGAAGCTGAATGGGCTTTAATTACTGGAGGACCCTACCGCGACGGTTCAGATCGCCAAGGATCGGTTCACGACGTAAAACGTGTACGTATCGAAATGAAAGTAGGTATTCTTACGACTTGATTCACGGCCATCGTGCAGCTGTCATGTAGGAACATATGCGACGCGCACACGTGTGAGAAGTGTCTCTATTTTATTTTATATCGTATACGTAAGACCATCTGTTAATATAATTGTAGGGGAGATGAAGGATAGGAAGCAATCCGCAGTATTTATTTCAATATCTCATTTCTAATGAAAACTTACGGTTTTATTACTAGTAGTTTATATATATATATATATATATATAATATAGTGTACTAACCACCATTTTCAATTTAATAAAAAATTTTAATTAAAAAATAATAACATAATTGTGAAGACTTGTTAATTTTTTTTTTAAATTCATCTAAAAAACGTGTCCAGTGAATTTGTTAAATTTATGTTGTGACTATATTAAATTTAGTGATTTTAAATAATAATTATTTAGTTTCTTATTAATAATTATGTAAATATTTTCGTATTTATATAATGGAGTGTGTCTTATAATGTAAAATTTTTAATTCACCATGAAAAAAGTTTGTTTAAAATTTTTAATTAAATTTTTTAATTATTAAAAATAATATAAATAAGTTAATTAAAAAATCTTCATTATATAAAGGTATATTATTTTTATTTTAATGTAAAATTTTAAAATTAAAAATATTTTAATTTGTTAATAAAACTTAATGAATAAGTTAATTGAAAGAAATTTTAATTAAATGGAAATGGTTCTTAGTACACCACATACACTGGAGAGCCAAAAAAACTGGTATAGGCCCGCGTATGCAAATAACAGAGGTATGGAAACAATCTGAGTAACGCGATGCGGTCGGCAGCGCCTATATAAGACAACAAGAGTCTGGCAAAGTTGCTAGATCGGTTAATGCTGCTACAATGGCAGGTTATTAAGATTAAAGTGAGTTTGAACGTTGTTTTATAGTCGGCGCACGAGAGATTGGACATAGCATCTCCGAGGTAGCGATAACATTTGGATTTTCGCGTACGACCAAGTCACGAGTGTACCGTGAATATCGGGAATCCGGTAAAACATCAAATATTCGACATTGCTCCCGCCGAAAAAAAGATCGTGAACGAACGGGACAAACGACGACTGACGAGAATCATCAAACGTGACGTGACAGACGTGCAACCCTTTCTCAAATTGGCGCAGATTTCAATGCCTCCTGCATACCTTCAGACATAAGTCGAGTCCATGCCACGTCGTCTTGCGGCACTTCTGCGTGCTCGCGGGGGCCCTATACGATATTAGGCAGGTGTACCAGTTGTTTTGGCTCTTCAGTGTATATAGGCTACTCCTATAATTTTTCTTTGGTCCATTAAAAAAAAGTATTTTCTTTAACCCATTAAAAAGAACGTCTAAATTATTCTACGTGTTGATAGCTACCTTACTATAACCATGTTAATTTATAGTCGTGTGTTATTGGTTGAACATAAGACAAGTACATTCACGATGGACCACACATGTTTGTGCTCTTTCTAAACAGGCGCCTCTTACGTTCGGGAGATTGATCGCGAACCAAGGTAAAGTCGTGTGGAGAGAAAGGTCAGAACAGCCCACAGCCGCAGAATAACGACTATAGAAGTGAAGCAGCTTCTGATATCAGAAGATTTAACCGCATACGCCAGAAAAATGGTGTTATTTGCAAGTATCGGGGTTCAACTCCGATCGCCAATCAACGCCTGTATATTACTTGCCAGCCGGCCAGCCCAACCGATAGGGAATCTTTCGCAGCGCGTAGTCGCCAATCACAGGGCCCGTTCCCAGACCCTCGCTCAACCAATCAGAGAATGGGCACGCTTCCGCATCAAAGGAACCGCCTCGTAATTTCGTCTTTGTGTATTTATTTACTCTGTGTGGCGGCGGTAATGACGTTTCGGGGACGTCAGAATAGTCAAATTTACGTTCAAAAACTTTATTTGAAGCAGTCTTACAGAAAGTTTTTACAAAATGACAGGACACTTTGAAACCTCTGTGTAATATCTACTTCTCCTGTTATTTTGAATAGTCCGTTACGGTTACATCCAACTTTTCTGAAGCCCTACTAAAGTTCTACTTCCAGGACNCTCCTGTTATTTTGAATAGTCCGTTACGGTTACATCCAACTTTTCTGAAGCCCTACTAAAGTTCTACTTCCAGGACATTCCCTCCACCTTGTTCAAAGAAAGCTTAACCGAGTCTACAAAATTACACCAAAGGGACAACGCACCTCATTCGTGGGNCACCAAAGGGACAACGCACCTCATTCGTGGGCACTAATTGTAATAATGTGTTGCATTAGAACAATTTCTTACTAGGCATTACTAGAGACCGGAAAAAATCGCGAGTTCAATGACCTGCAGGCTAGACTCTACAGTCCTATGCACAAATATGCCGACATCAACTGCGCATTGGTTTCTTGCTGTCACAGTGGAAGGCAACGANCTAGACTCTACAGTCCTATGCACAAATATGCCGACATCAACTGCGCATTGGTTGCTTGCTGTCACAGTGGAAGGCAACTATTGGACTACAATTCTCCAGGAAGTGTCAAATACGGCGTGGGCCAATGGATTAAGTTATTTAAACGCATGTGTTTTGAGTTCTAGATTGTCCTAAAATGAATCCACGAATTCTTCAGGTTTCTAGGCATTACCAACACATATATTTTCTAACTTGATCTATTTATGTTAATTGTAAATGAGATATTATTATTTATAGGAAAAATATAGGTAAAAGTTTAATTTAACCAATATTAAGGTACTTTTGTGTTAACACAAGTATAAAACGCTTCTGACACATGGCATATCTAGGAAACAACCAAATATGTCCTACATAAGATGATTTTTCAAAGGTTTGATTTTAAAAAAATGTTAAGAAACCGGGAATAGACTATTACCTTCCATCATATGTAGGGCCGCCGGTTTTTAGCGAAAATATTTACGCAGGAGCTAGACTTGAACATTCTATGTGCACACTTGCAGTCTTCGTTATGCTATTGGCCGCTTGTTTTGTCTGAAGAGCGTCTGTTACATGAGTGAGCAAATCAGAATTACGTTTCTCTGATACTGATCGTCCGTAATTCACGGGCAGACAGAGAAGACGCTGAACAATTCAAATGATACAATCACCAAAGTGGTTCTGAGTTTAAGTGTTGTGGAACACGAACTATCCTGAAATATTTTCGCGAAAAACAGCCGCCTCTACTCATATGTAGGGGCAGTGATATTTCGCGAAAAGATTTCGAGACAAGATACAGCCCAAAGCACTGTAGGGTCGTCCAGCTTCTTTGATTGGCTAAATAATGTTCTGGCCCGTGTTAACCGTTTGCACACGAATCACGAAGGTTCAGTGTCGGAGATACTTAGTCCTGAGTGGGTTGGTCAAAGACGGACACGGCACCAGCAGCCAACGGAGGTATAACAACAGCTAAAGTGTGTATATAGTAATGGAGTCTACTGTGTGCTCCGATTTTTACGCGAATAGTCAGTGGCCCTAATCATATGTAATACTGGCATTGCCTCAGACCATCTGCTTTATTCACGCGCTAATCAAGTGTATCTGTCAAATATGTGACATTTTTAGGAGTGTAAATATGGCACTATATACCCACATTGTTACCCCTGTCTGCGTGAAACATACAGAAATAATTTTACCAAATTCATTGGTCAGAAAGGAAACGGTTAGGCTTTGAATACGACGTAAAGAAGCGGGACTACTTTCATATTTCGCTGCCAACTTATAGGGGTAGTACCTTATTCACCTAAGATTATTTTAAAAACCTTCTTAATCAAAATTTACTACCAGACATTAAAAATCAAAGCTTAACGTCACATAGAGGGCTACTTATTCGAAGTTTGTATTCTTTGAGTTATATCCGTATTTTCCTATGGGCGACTGAAATTATTATTAATGAGTCAATCTTTGATTATGGTTAGAGAAGATGGAAAATCGCAAAAATTTCTTGAGCCAACACATTTTCTATAACACTCCAGCTAGTTCATATTTTCATGATTGGATGAACAAGGTTCTGACTCGGCTAAGTTTGTTTGCAGGCCAATCACGAACATTATGCCTCATAGTATCAGAATCCTCATTGGCCCAGTGAAATGGGATAGTTGCTTCATACTGTCGGACATGTGAACAGTCTGTTGAATCCTAGCAAGCAATAAACTTTTCCTGTGATTAAACCATAATCTCTAATAATGGTTACAAATGTGAAACGAGTAATGCAAGTAAAGAAATTCGGTTTCGTAATAACTGTAAATATGTACCCCATATCTTGATAAGCTTTTTAAAATAATGACTCTGGAAATTAAGTAATGGAGTAATAAATATACGTAAATTCAAGATGGCGGGGATACTCCACCCTTAACCCTTTCATTCCCACATAAGTTTGTGGCGTCTAGTGTTGTTATTAAAAAAATGTTTGATGAGTGCTGTACTTGTCAAATAAAACCTTCCTTTGCAACACGTAGACAATTGGCTACAATAGACACGAAATATATAACTGGGAACATGGCAGCCATTGTATGAAGTGTATTCGCGGTTTCTTCACACTTATTGAATCAAACCTTTTGAAAAAAACATTCCATTTATGATGTGTTTGGTTGTTTCGTAAATAAGTCATACATCACATAAGTTTTGCACTTCTGCTAACATAAAACTACCTTGTGGTTGGTTAAATGTACATTTTACTTACCGTTTATTTACATATAATAATATTTCATCAACAACTAATTTTAACAAAGACAGAAGGAAAATAGGTGCGTTGGTAATGTTTGGTAAGAAATAGTTCCTTATGCAAAACATGATTACACTGAGCCCGCAGATATACGGTGCATTGGTCCTCTAGTGTTATTATCCAACCTTTGTTCGCATGAGACTGAGGAATATCCTGGAAGTAGAACTTTATCAGGGCTTCATAAGAGTAGGAAGTAACAGTGAATTGAGTACATAGTGAAATACCTGCTGTCAGGAGCAGTGACTTATTTTCATAGGCTGATTTTAAAAGATATTCAGTTCGCCGCGAATCGCGCGCACTTCGCTTCTGCGTGTCTCGCGGCGCCGAGAGGGGAGAGAGAGAGGAGCGTGTTGTGGAAACGCGGACCTGTTGGCAGTCACCCGCGGGGGAGGGGGTGTGCCTGCAGTCTGCTCACCCTCCAGCCACCCCCTGCTGCTCCAACCACAAAGCGCCACACTCCCGGAAGAGCAGCTTGTAAGGCGTCCTGACAGCTCGCATTGTAGGACTCCCGGCCCCTCTCCAAGGCGGATTCGCAACGCCGACTCCTCTGCCCTTACCACGAGCGCGCACAGCAGGCAGGACGTTTTTCAACTCCGCAGAACAAACGCAGAAAAGTTCCAGCTTCAGAACACTGTTAATTGTACAGTACAATAGCTCTACCTCCAGAATAGTAGTTTAGCCTACTAGTATTTAGAAATTCACATTATTTAGTTATTATTTTTTTTTTTCAAATATACCAAAGGTTTTATATTTTAACGTACTCAGCATTTGTAAACTGCTTGGTTTTGTTAATATTTACATATTTTTAATGTCTTGAATTTCATGAATAACTGTATTGTAATTATACACAACCATACCTCAGTTTTTAACCACGAAGAATGTATATATATTTTTTGCAGCTTTTCAGTTTTTTTACCCTAATATAACATGTATAATAAATAGCAGAATATTTTATGGGTTCAGCATCTTTTGGAATAAGTAGGTAAAGTTTTCGCTAATTCGTTTGGTGAGTTGCTATTTAAAACACTAGAACATTAAGGCCATTTGGCTAATTGGACCTCGCATTATTCGACATGCCTCGAAGAANTGTGTATATAGTAATGGAGTCTACTGTGTGCTCCGATTTTTACGCGAATAGTCAGTGGCCCTAATCATATGTAATGCTGGCATTGCCTCAGACCATCTGCTTTATTCACGCGCTAATCAAGTGTATCTGTCAAATATGTGACTTTTTAGGAGTGTAAATATGGCACTATATACCCACATTGTTACCCCTGTCTGCGTGAAACATACAGAAATAATTTTACTAAATTCATTGGTCAGAAAGGAAACGGTTAGGCTTTGAATACGACGTAAAAAAGCGGGACTACTTTCATATTTCGCTGCCAACTTATAGCGGTAGTACCTCATTCACCTAAGATTATTTTAAAAACCTTCTTAATCAAAATTTACGACCAGACATTAAAAATCAAAGCTTAACGTCACATAGAGGGCTACCTATTCGAAGTTTGTACTCTTTCAGTTATATCCGTATGTTCCTATGGGCGACTGAAATTATTATTAATGAGTCAATCTTTGATTATGGTTAGAGAAGATGGGAAATCGAGGAAAATTTCTTGAGCCAACATATTTTCTATAACACTCCAGCTAGTTCATATTTTTATGATTGGATGAACAATGTTCTGACTCGGCTAAGTTTGTTTGCAGGCCAATCACGAACATTATGCCTCATAGTATCAGAATCCTCATTGGCCCAGTGAAATGGGATAGTTGCTTCATACTGTCGGACATGTGAACAGTCTGTTGAATCCTAGCAAGCAATAAACTTTTCCTGTGATTAAACCATAATCTCTAATAATGGTTACAAATGTGAAACGAGTAATGCAAGTAAAGAAATTCGGTTTCGTAATAACTGTAAATATGTACCCCATATCTTGATAAGCTTTTTAAAATAATGACTCTGGAAATTAAGTAATGGAGTAATAAATATACGTAAATTCAAGATGGTGGGGATACTTCACCCTTAACCCTTTCATTCCCACATCAGTTTGTGGCGTCTAGTGTTGTTATTAAAAAAATGTTTGATGAGTGCTGTACTTGTCAAATAAAACCTTCCTTTGCAACACGTAGACAATTGGCTACAATAGACACGAAATATATAACTGGGAACATGGCAGCCATTGTATAAAGTCTATTCACGGTTTCTTCACATTTATTGAATCAAACCTTTTGAAAAAAACATTCCATTTATGATGTGTTTGGTTGTTTCGTAAATAAGTCATACATCACATAAGTTTTGCACTTCTGCTAACATAAAACTACCTTGTGGTTGGTTAAATGTACATTTTACTTACTTTTTATCTACAAATAATAATATTTCATCAACAACTAATTTTAACAAAGACAGAAAGAAAATAGGTGTGTTGGTAATGTTTGGTAAGAAATAGTTCCTTATGCAAAACATGATTACACTGAGCCCGCAGATAAACGGTGCATTTGGCCCTCTAGTATTATTTTCTAACATTTGTTCGCATGAGACTGGGGAATATCCTGGAAGTAGAACTTTATCAGGGCTTCTTAAGAGTAGGAAGTAACAGTGAATTGAGTACAAAGTGAAATACCTGCTGTCAGGAGCAGTGACTTATTTTCATAGGCTGATTTTAAAAGATATTCAGTTCGCCGCGAATCGCGCGCACTTCGCTTCTGCGTGTCTCGCGGCGCCGAGAGGGGAGAGAGAGAGGAGCGTGTTGTGGAAACGCGGACCTGTTGGCAGTCACCCGCGGTGGAGGGGGTGTGCCTGCAGTCTGCTCACCCTCCAGCCACCCCCTGCTGCTCCAACCACAAAGCGCCACACTCCCGGAAGAGCAGCTTGTAAGGCGTCCTGACAGCTCGCATTGTAGGACTCCCGGCCCCTCTCCAAGGCGGATTCGCAACGCCGACTCCTCTGCCCTTACAACCTGCGCGCGCACAGCAGGCAGGACGTTTTTCAACTCCGCAGAACAAACGCAGGAAAGTTCCCGCTTCAGAACACTGTTAATTGTACAGTACAATAGCTCTACCTCCAGAATAGTAGTTTAGCTGACTAGTATTTAGAGATTCACATTATTTATATATATATATTTTTCAAATATACCAAAGTTTTTATATTTTAATGTACTCAGCATGCTTGGTTTTGTTAATATTTACATATCTTTAATGTCTTGAATTTCATGTTATTGTACTATCTGAATAACTTTATTGTAATTATACACAATCATACCTCAGTTTTTAACCACGGAGCATGTATATATAATTTTTTTGCAGCTTTTCAGTGTTTTTTACCCTAATATAACATGTATAATAAATAGCAGAATATTTTATGGGTTCAGCATCTTTTGGAATAAGTAGGTAAAGTTTTCGCTAATTCGTTTGGTGTGGTTGCTATTTAAAACACTAGAACATTAAGGCCATTTGGCTAATTGGACCTCGCATTATTCGACATGCCTCGAAGAANGTTGCTATTTAAAACACTAGAACATTAAGGCCATTTGGCTAATTGGACCTCGCATTATTCGACATGCCTCGAAGAAATCTGTCCGTAACAAGCCTGCAGCAGAAGGAGCGAATCGCTTGCCGTTCAGTCAAGATTGAATTCCAGTTCTCACGGCGGAAGCAGCCACCAGACAATCAAAATCGGCTCAAATGCACATACGACTGTTAAGTTTTGATCGCGTTTGAAAAGGCAAATTTGCGGAACTGGGTGACCACGTACTGATTTTGTATACTGTGGCGTTCCCTTACCTGCATCTCACTGGGTTCTAGTGTTTAGCGAGACATGCTAATCTATATTGTCACCTTGTATGTAATTAATCAAATTTCACCCTACCTTTATGAGGTGAAGTTAGGAACGGCATACGCCGAATTTTCCTTATGGCTGCACAAAAGTGAAAAATCGACTCGTTATTGTTCATGTCACCTTTACAAAAGTCTCAACGATACGCGATCTGGGCGATTTATATGTGGGGAAACCCGACCTACACGACCAACTTTTCTGGTACGAGAGTATTATTAATACAACAAATTAANTTTATACTCTCAGAGACAGCGAGTATCAAAAACACAACAGAATTCCTAAGATCGTGACTGGAGGAGGCGGGAGAACTGCCTAGCCAATAAGACGCTCCCAATATAAATAAACAAAAGCGAACTTGCTTGTCGGTTTGGGGTGCCCCATTTATTACATCTACATTAAATTTTAATATGTTTACGGCAGTATAATTTTGTCCTTGCATGTTAAACAGTTTTATTATAAAATAAATTATTATTGACGTAGTAATTTGTAATGCAGGAGTCCTTGTTTGCACCGCCTCCTGGGCGTGTCTATNTATTATTGACGTAGTAATTTGTAATGCAGGAGTCCTTGTTTGCACCGCCTCCTGGGCGTGTCTATTCTCTCCCCCACGTGAAACGGAAAAAGCTGACATTACTCCTGTCCCAAGAAAGTCACAAAAAAAGACCCAAAAATGAGCGACTTCGTACCCATGACGATATTAATTACGACCCTTTCCTGCTTACCCTGTCTCGTACAACACAACTCATAAAAAATTAAAACTACACACATATATCACATTATACTAATCAACGTGACTAACTGGGAATTTGGACCAAGTTTCTATGACAATTATAACCAAAATTACATTCAAGTGGTGTATATTTCCTGTGCTACAATACAGCCATGCACATGCATGCTCAGTAAACCTAGTTGCCACAATGCTTACACTCACTTCCTGATGAACAGCAATCATAGTCTTTTACACTTCTTGCTATGTCTAGTCAGACTAGCACTGCGGGCGAACTCCACGTCGCAGTTATCGAAGCGGCAAGTCTTGTATGCAAACCTGAACATGCAATGGCTACTTTCATGCCGTCGTGATGTAAGGAGCTAATCTCCAGAGTCCCTTGCTGTTGACGATGGAGGCAGGGTTACAGATGCAAGTCTTCGTATTGTAACAGCGTACGCGATCGCGGTAGATGAGTGAAGACGTGACGATCTGCTTTCCGCCGTGCACGACGACGAAGTGAGAATCATTTTTATTCCCCGATGTATGCTTGTGTACCATTATCACTGCCAGGCAGTTCGTGTTGTCCGTCTCGGGTTGCCACAGTGTGATCTGCTTGTTACATATTTATAACTGTCTTGTAGGCTGCAAGTATTTATGATATACAAAATATTGTTTGGACATATGGTTCATTGCGATTGTTGCATGATGCGTTCGATACTTAAATACGTAGCTATAACAAATAAGATTTAATTGCGTATCAAGTCGTATTTTTACCTGTGAAATGATTTGACTGTAAGGGATTGAAGATGCGATACCTTATTCTCAAGGATGGTGCACTATCTCCAGCACCGTTAGGGTACATGATATATTTCTTATGAAATTTCAATAGCATATGTAAAAATTAAGTATGTTTTGTCAAGGGTGGTTTAATTACAATAATTGTAAGTGACGAGTTGTTTTCTAGGTTGGTAATGTATACCATGCACGGATAAGCAGATAGTCATTATGGCCTGTGCTTCTGTTGAGTTCACTTCGATAGCTACGAGATACACTCGTGGTCTTCAGGTCTTCTGTGTATGAAATGGCTATACCAGTTTTTTTCAGATGAGGTAAACATCTTCTTTTTATGTTTTGGGTCTTTTAAAAGCATAGCGCATACAGAGTTGAGATGTATTTGTGTTGCAATGCCTCCTTACTCATCGTTATAAATGTAGTACATTTAATGATATTTCTATATTATTACAAATTTGTGGCGAACGATTCATTGCTAATTGGTTTCATAATGTTCTTACAGTTTAAGCACTATAAATGGTATTGAAGTGAGTACATGTATGTAATATTAAAAACAAAATAAATGATTAGTTTTTACTGTATGACTGAATTCCTCTCGTAAAGGAAAATGCATATATGTGTGACTCGGCTGGTCCTCCACCCTGGAGCCTGTCGCGTCTCTCTCGGCTAACACTGTGTGCTATCCCTTCGACTCGCCGAGACCTGCACAGTGCTCGCGCCGCTGGCCGACCACCTGGGCTACCTTACAGATTCTCAAGATGTTAGTTGATCGCACAACGTCGGTCGGGTCGGCCGCGTCCTGCTGCTAGTGTTGGCTGTACTCTGAATTTTACGGTTTCCTTTCAATAGGTTCGTACGGAAGTCGTTTGCTATACTGTTGCACTAACCAGGACGGGTTGCTCTTGTCTAGCATCAACTAACGTAGCGTAGAGTACCGGTCGCATGTGTAATATGCGATTGCAATGATTGGTTAGTGAATATAACTATTTTCTTTGACATTTTTATATCTGTTTGCATCAGTGCGTAGTAGTGTTTTTCTCCTAACATAACGTAAAGCGCTCGATGCTCAAGCAATATGCATTGGTTGGCAAATTCACATAACTATTTGCTTTTATAATTATTTTTTTATATCTGATTACATCAGCTTGTAACAGTTTTGTCACTCTTGCGCGTCTAATGGTTTAAATATATGTTTTATGGTAGCAATAAAAAGAACACCGTATTTACAGATCGCGTAATGTGTATCGCACTGGGTCATGTGGCTTTTTTTAGGTTGGTCCTTGTGGACAAATGCTCTTTTCACGATCTCGAGCATTCTAGCGTTTACCAATGTTCTAGGTGCACTGGTAACGTTGATATCACTATTACGTTCTGCAGAACCAAAGGGTATTTTTTTTATAGTAACGTGACCGATTTTTTANCGAGCATTCTAGCGTTTACCAATGTTCTAGGTGCACTGGTAACGTTGATATCACTATTACGTTCTGCAGAACCAAAAGGGTATTTTTTTTTATAGTAACGTGACCGATTTTTTATGTACAGGGTGGTTTCATATCTTTTACATGCGGTTACCATGACATTCTTGCTATTTGTTTATTTGTATTAACTTGTACATGTTTTAATGTAGCCGGTGACTACCTACATTTTGCTCTGGTGCAATTGTATACACCGTTATTATTTTTTTTTCCAAAGTATGGGTGGTTGTTGCTAAGGATTACTCCTGCTGATGAGGTCTCGGGATGCTGGGCCACGTATCAGGCTGACTGTGCTGTAACTCCCATGATTACATACATCTTGCTTGCAGCGTGATTGTGTAAAACCTAACTTTTTCGTGTATGGATGGTTGTTGCATGTTACCCGTGCTAATGTTTATTTATGTGTGTATATATATATACNCCTAACTTTTTCGTGTATGGATGGTTGTTGCATGTTACCCGTGCTAATGTTTATTTATGTGTGTATATATATATACATATATGTATAACACCTGCGGTAGTACACTACGAGCGTGGTGGTGGGTGACTGACGAGTGCGCNTATATATATATACATATATGTATAACACCTGCGGTAGTACACTACGAGCGTGGTGGTGGGTGACTGACGAGTGCGCGCGGACCAGCGTGTATTTGTGACATTTCAAGTCCCCCTACACTTCTACAGGCATCAGTAACTATAACTTCTACGACATGCTTGCAACACAGTTGTATGTATGCCTGCCTTTATTTTCTTTACATGTATGGCTGGCTGTTACGTGTTAGCCTAAACTTAAATAGTTCGTAAATTGCATCTTAATATACCTATAGCAAGGCTTGGGGGTTCTAATTATCCTTATCGCATTGGTTGAATCCAGGAATGTTTCCTGTTCTAGTAATTTGACGGTCTTGGGTTTTGCGGATAGGAAATGACAGTCATCCATGTTTATAAGTGGGATTAATGCATATTTGACACTGCTGCCCTGTTCTATGTTTGGAGCGGTGCGTATGATTTAACTTTGATGACTATGGCTTCGGCAGTTGGGAAATGGTTGTCAACTATGCTTATAAGAGATGTTATGGCCTAATGGACCCTGTCACCAGTTCGATATCGGGAGCGATGCTTGTGATATGAATTTGGTGACTGTAGCATCGAAGGATTGGAAATGGTGACCGACTATGCTTATACGATGGCTTAAGGTGTAATTGTCTCTACCACCCTATCCAGAATCAAGGGTGATGTCTATGTTATGAATTTGACTATATCTTAAAACTGTTCGGAAATGGCGGCCAACTCTGCTTATAAGAGGGCTGAAGGTGTAATTGTCTCCATCACCCTATTCGTCATCAGGGGTGATGCGTATGTTTTGAATTTGACAACTTTATCTTAAACAGTTCGGAAATTACAACTATGCTTTTAAATGGGCTTAGGACATATTTGACCCTGTGGAAATTTTGTTGTCGGGGTGATGCCTATGTTAAGAATTTGTTGGCTATATTTTAAACAGTTCGGATATTGCAGCCAACTATTCTTATAAGAGGAATTAAGGCATCCTTAGCCCTACTACCTTGTAGCTCCACTCTAGCTGGCACGAATGGTAGTTTGATGGTGGGAATCCACGATGGCGGGTACGAACATAAGAAGGCGTATGCGTGATTAGCGTAAGTGCTATTAGTATATGTATAATAATCATATGTGTGTGTTTGTATTGCTTTCCTTCGCATATGCGTACTTGGCATAGTGTGTATAATATATGCTTAAAACAAGGTAGTGCATGAAGTTTCACGATGGGGCAATGAACTCGAACATTCTTCAGACAATATGGAGGATGGTGGCATGGAATGATAGAGCGTGAAGTGCTTGTAAGAGNCAATGAACTCGAACATTCTTCAGACAATATGGAGGATGGTGGCATGGAATGATAGAGCGTGAAGTGCTTGTAAGAGATTGCATGATCCGGCTGGTTGTCACACAATTTCCGCCACATTCCTTCATTTTGTGCACATTTTTTCTAGACGTTTTAGTGGTTTCGAGGGAAATTCAGAATATATTTAGGGAAATTCGGGAAATTGTTGACGTTTTTTTTAGAGAAAAAGAAAATTCTTAGGAAAAAAATGAAAACAGGAAAATCCAAGATGGCCGCAGTGGCGCCGCCGCCCCACACCCCATCCAACATGTCTGTATATTTCATTCTTCTGCGAACTTTGATTTAATTTCCACTGTAATGTACATAAGTTCTAAACCAACAAGGTCAGATCACTCGCCTCGCACCAAGGCGAATCGGGTTCTATCCCTGGCTAGTAAATTCCGGATTTTCGCAAGTGGGAATCGTGCAAGACGATGCCGCTGGTCAACGGGTTTTCTAAGGGATCTCCCGTTCATCCAGCCGTTTCCTTCCGGCGCAGCTCCATACTCACCTCACTTCACCGTCTTCGGCTCTCAAAACCTAGCTGCAAGAGCCACCCAATTCTCTTCACTTATTAAACAAACAATCTCGGTGTGCGTCATCATTGCCTACCTTCAAAATCCACGTAATTTTTTGGCGACAATTTTTATTCTAAGCACGTGCTAGTTTGTAACGCGTTTATCGTTGGACTGTACTTCACAGTAAACATTTTCTGTACATACACAAGAAATNCACGTAATTTTTTGGCGACAATTTTTATTCTAAGCACGTGCTAGTTTGTAACGCGTTTATCGTTGGACTGTACTTCACAGTAAACATTTTCTGTACATACACAAGAAATAATTTTTGAAACTAGATGCTAATATAATTTATGTAACACTACATGCGTATAAAAACCAAGTTCACGACAGTTTGTAATGTGAAAACATGCATGTTCTATTTATTTTAACGAGGAAGAACTATATACTTCATGTTCATTAAAATCATGGAGACATATTATTAGGGACAGTGACTTTTCGCGTAAAAATCGGAGCACACAGTAGACTTCAATACTATATACACACCTCAGCTGTTGTTATACCTCCATCGGTGGCTGGTGCCGTGTCCGTCTTTGACCAAGCCACTCAGGACTAAGTAACTCCGACACTGAACCTTCGTGATTCGTGCGCAAACGGTTAACACGGGCCAGAACATTTTTTAGCCAATCAGAGAAGCTGGACGACCCTACAGTGCTTTGGGCTCTATCTTGTCTCGAAATCTTTTCGCGAAATGTCACTGCCCCTATCTATATATAGGTCGTCGAAATCGCGAAATGTTTCTGTCCCTATTTAATAATTTATTAAATTTTTCGTATCTCAGTGTTGCAAACACACACTAATTTAATTGTATTTCTATTGCAGTATTACAAAAAAACGTTTTGTATTACATTATATTATACTATATTTTCTATTAAATATTTGTATAATATTGTAGTTTGAATTACTATAATTATTATTGTAGTATTACGAAAACCGTTATGGCAGCTACTTTCCAAGGAATTTCTTGTAAACTGCAAAAAAAAACCTACTGTGTTCATTCGACACGCCCTGAAATAAATTGTGAGTGAGACAAGAGATTTGGGCTGCTCTTAACAGAGAGGTCTTGAGAGCCGATTAGGGTGATTGAGGTGAGCATGGAGCAACACCGGAATGTAAGGGTGAGGGGAACCGGATATCCCCGAGAAAACCCGCTGACCAGCGGCATCATCCGGCGCGATTCCCCCATGTGGAAATCTGGGGGGCGAGCCCGCCGGGAATCGAACCCGGTTCGTATATGTGGGAGGCGAGCGCTGTATCCGCTGCGCCAAAAACGGTCCCAATTTCTTACCAGGGCTGGTAATATAACATGTCCTATTTTCTGTCCCTGTATCTATACAAGCTATCGTACTTGACCAATCACATTGCAGTTTCAGCGCGGAGAGCGCTGCATATTGCCCTTACTTGAAACGAATTGATGATGAAACCAGCAGTGATGCCTTCATTATGATCAAACCTACATTAAGTTGGAATTTTTTTGTAGTTTTACAGTATACTGCAAAATTAAATAATCTTGACGATAACAGTTTTTAAATATAGCCTAAAGGCTTATTTGAGATTTATTCACATAAGAGTAAAATTTAATATCACTATTTCAAAATGCAATTTACTTAACAGCTTTAAACTCATCTTAGTTCTGTTGTATAAGCGCAGTGGTATAAAGGCACANTTTCAAAATGCAATTTACTTAACAGCTTTAAACTCATCTTAGTTCTGTTGTATAAGCGCAGTGGTATAAAGGCACGGCCTATATTAAGGGATGTCTTGTAGGAATTAGTTCAAAACTACACATGTCATTTATTTTTTAATGGTGATCATAATTTATGGCTGAGAAAAGATTACACGATTTAAGTCAATATAAATTAAGAATGTTCTTTAAAAAATACTTTGGTGACTTCACAATATATTGATAAGTTTTTTAATGTATAAGTTACTGGCAACCCGTTCAATGAGTGGGGTCTATCCATGTTTAGTGTGACCCATATAGTCGTCTGTGCACCCATCGAAAGTGCCTCACTCATACTAGTTCGCCAGCTACTGTTACATAAAATACCCCTGGGGGGACAATGCTACGTAAATGTAAGTTTGACGCATTCTGCGTCCCTATATTTTATTCGTCAGAACACACCTCTGGGGAAGCTCGCAGCCGGACGACCGCAATAAGGATTAAGGTTTTTGTGGACGTGCCGGCAGAGTGACGCCAGGAGCCTCGCAGCTGCAAAGGCGCGCTACCAAAGGTTTCTGCACGTGCAACTGTTCCTGCACGTGCAGACGACATCCGGAGACAAGGGAAGGCACCAGGGCGCGGACACAGCTGCATTCTGCAGCTGCCCAAGGGACACCGAGATCCCACCACCAGCTGCGTCTATCCCGGGCTTGTACCGCAATAAACCATGAGAGCTTTTAGCGGACGTGCGTGCAGAACGGGACAATAAACTTCCAGGCCAGAACCAAGGGACGACGCCAGGCCGGCTGCGGACCACACGAGCAGCGGCC